>APFE030308415.1:65248-104519 GCA_000404065.3 Pinus taeda | reverse complement strand
TTGTAGAATAGAGAAAGAAGTCTGTCCAATCTGTTTAATCTTGGCAGACCAATAGTTAGGCAGAGAAACTAAGGTTCCCAACTGCTTAATCTGGGGCCTTGGAAGCAATAAGGGTAGTGCTAAATAGGCAATCAAAAGAAAAATCCAATGGAAAAGAAAAGGCACATAAGGGTCCGCAAGTCCAAGTTCACCCTCCAAGAAGAAACAAAAAAATGCTAGGCAAGTAGATGGGTAGGTAGATGGGGTTGCAGAAGTGGTATTCCTTTTAAATGAATCTTGCTGGTCAAGATAAGGAAAACAACACAATGGAGCATGTCTAACTTCCTTTTTTCCTGTTTTACTCTCATTACTAACATCCCTACACCAGTTGTGTTTATGAATGAATTCAAGGTTTCATGTTGGTTCTGGTTTCCTTTAAGAGCCACATTTCTTGTCTAAAATTCTTTTCATTTTGATCTACTCCCTAAGCTAAGTGGTTTTCAAATAAACTTAGTGATATCACTCCTCATTCACCTTTTTCCTCCATATTAACCCCTAACTTCTATTATCTAAATTCCCTATGTCACCCTTTCCCTACTATTATAACACTATGGTGTATAAACCCCAAGCATTCTATAAATATCCCCCCCTTGGCATTATAGCCATATGTTCACTACTAGGGAATCAAATTGACATCTGGTCAGTTTAAGAACCCCAAGCCTTACCTCTTTTCCTCCTTCAGAAATCATTTAACCCATTCAACCCTTCATTTGCTAAAGCAACCTTGTAAAAAACCCATTTTCACCCCTAACCCGCTCAAACGGCAAAATTACATGGAAAACCCATTTTTTCCAACTTATCCTAAGTCTTGGAGCTATGCGCGATTTTATAAAGAAATACATTGAAAAACCTACTTTTCCGACTTATCCTAAGTTTTTGAGCTATGCGCGATTTTATAAAGAAATGCATTGGAAAACCATACAAATTCGCCAATATTCCAAAGTCCCGCCGAGCACGAATTTCATCAAAAATACATATTTTATTGCCCACCCGACGCTATATCGTCCGGACAAGTCATTGGCCCATCGACCGTCCGATCGGGCGCCTTTCATCCAATGGCCCACGTGCATATCGGACCGGCCCCGACGTCCGTAAGTTAGCTTCCGATATCTGTCAGAGGGTGACGTCAGGCCTCGGCCACGCGTCACCCCCACAGCGTATCGGAGCCCCCTCTGACATTTCCGCTTCCGTATGAAAGGCGGTGCGATATCATACCGCCTACGGTTTCCGGTTTCCGCCAACCCGCCTTGCCAACGTCACTGCCAGCATCATTGCTACGTCATCGCCGCGTCGGCGCCCTCGTCCGCCATTGTTCCACCTTTCCGCCACCTCACCATCCCCGTGGACCACTATAAGCTGCCACGTCACCTGATGATGTCATGCTGACGTCATCTGTCCTTGAGCCCACCCGATGACGTCATGCTGACGTCATCCGAAAAAGGCGCCAATGTTCCAAAAATCCATATTTGGCCAAAATTTCGTGTTTTTTGCACTTTTTTCAAAAACGACTGTTGTGTCTTCTGCATGTATTTTATGTCCAAACTCACGCCAACTTGCTGAATTCGACCTGGAGACCATCGGCGCACCAACCCACCTGCATTTGTGACCGGGACTGTCAGTGTACCAGGTATTTATCCCTGTGAATCCTCTCTGCGCCTGGTTTTGTCTGCAAATAGCCTAAATTAACTTAAAACACAGAAAAACACATAATTGACCGGCAAATCCCCTGTGCCTAGTTCCCATTTGAAGTTATAAGGTCGAAATTCACCGGCTTAGCCTTGTTTACCAAAGCTTTCGCAAAACCTGCATTCTGTTCGCGCAATCGTGAACAGGGAACCCGAACTACACCAAATTGTTGTGAAAGAGTCTGTTAAGGACAAGTATTTTCCCTTTTAGTGCTTTGTGCAGTATTTCAATTGCTGCAATTTACCCTTTTGTCCTCTGTTTCTCAATAAATCACCTCTCCTTTCAAGAAACACTCTTTTCTGTTACTCTGCACAGTAACACTAATTTACATATAAGCAGAGTTTTAAAGTAACCATGGATACACCAGTAGCACCTGTGGCCCTCAATGTTGCCCCTTTAAATGCCCCTCAGAGAGAATTGGAGTGGCAGGCATTAGCAGATTTGGATTATCAAATCTCAGAGGAATTTCTAATGCAGAGCAAGTTCCACATCCACCTGTTAAATGAATTAAAGATTAAACATGAGACTGGAACAGATGTATTGGGCATTTGGGATTCCTTCCTCCCAATCTTCAAGCTTCCTCAGGTCAATCAATTTCCTGACCTAATTCACCTATGCCGATGGTTATGATGCCACTCAGAGGGCTGTGCTTGACCCTTCAGGCTCAGTTGTTTTCTATATTACCCCTGAGGCCATCAGAGAGATGCTGCAATTCAAAATTGAGAAGAAGTTGGTTCCTTTATCTTTGCTTGATCTGATAAATCAAGGAGTTAAGATGACAGATGCTCAGATCACCAAGCTAAACCAACTATATATTAAATTTGATACTGTGCATTACCCTCCCATTTCTCATGTTTACCTCAACCCATTGGGCAGGGACCTTGCAGATATGATCAGTCCCATTCTGGGTTATAACTCAATTGAGTATGTTGATGAAACTGTATTGGTGATGATGCTCATGTTTTCCCCTGGCAAAACTCCAATCTGCTATGACTATGCCACCTATATATCAGACAAAATGCATGAGCAATTGATGACCCTATCAAGGGAAAGGGTGTTCAGATACTCCTCCTACATCTACCACTTGATTTTATACTTTCAACATGAGAAATTTTCTTTTGCTATGAAAAGAGTGGATGCACAAGGAAGTCCAAGGTCAGTTGTTTATTGGACCTCAGCTATTCACTGCAGAGTCTATTCTCCATACACTTACTGTGAGTTTATAGACCTTTTTATCCACCCAGCCATGTTTCTGTTCCTGAGCTCACCTCCTCCAAGACTAACCGATGAGATGCAGAGGATCCTTGAGTTGTCCAAGGTATACAGCATTGGGGATTTGTATTTTTACCAAAATCACACCGTTATTAGAATATACGGTTGTGAGTTACCCCCATACAGACTGCCCAAATATGTGCCTATGAGGTTGTTTGCCCTTGAATACTTTAGGTAGTTTGGGAATGTTGATGTGAAGAATTTTTCAGGCAAAGGCAAGAAATCACAGTTGAAGGTAAGAAACCAGTTGGGCCACTTTGTTTTTAACAAAAGGGAGGAAGGCTGGCAAGAGGCAGACAGAATGTTAGAAGGCCTTGGCTTAAAGACCAGTTTCCTCTGGAAACCTTATGACCCCAATCACTTCATAACCTTAAGAAGGGTTAAGTATAGGTTGTCCAGTTATGACCATGTGAGGTTGCCTCACATAGAAAAATATGCAAATCAAACAAAATGGAAGAGAGGCACCTTAGAGGAACCTATCACACAAGAAGAACTAAATGAAAAAGCACGAAGAAATCTCCTAATGATGGCCGACTTAGAGCTTTCTGCACAGGTATTTTCTCTTCCAAGCATTCAAGTGGGAGTAGCTGCCTCATCCTCCATAGCACATCAGAAGGCAGTTAAAGCTACAGATCAAACCTCTAGCAAAGGCAAGGAGAAAGAAATGGAGCTAGAGTAGCCACTTCAGGAAGAGGTGCAACAACAACAGGTACAGCAGCAAGAAAAGGAACCGCTAGTGCAAGAAGAGCACACGGCTGAGGCCCCAATTGTCACTAAGGAGCAGCCACCACAAATTGTGCCTCCTAGTCAAAAAACAAGAGCTGAAGCTTCAGTCCTTCAAACCCCACAAAAGGAAGACATAAGCAAGAAAAGGGATAGAGAGACTCCCCTCACAACATCAACAACTCAAGGGGAAAAGAGGCAAAGACTGAATCCTTTTTCAGAGGAAGAAATGCCAATAGGGCAATCTTTAGGCATGGGCCCACCTAGAATGGAAGCCTCTGCAAATTCCTTCCAGCAGGAACAAGAGAGGACAGCAGGAGGAGAAGTTAGCTCCTCAAGCCAACAAAGAGGAGGTGAACAGAGCATCAAGCAGCAGTTCATGGACATAAATAAGAGGAATGAGCCCATAAGGATACAATTATATAATCATCTGTTGAAAATGGCTCCCACCAACCAGCAAAGACTTATGTCTGCCTATGATGTCCACGAGGGCAAGATGATTATGAGCCACTTCATGCCAGCCGTGCAGCAGCCACAGTCAGCTGCAGACTACATCAGGACCAACCTTGAGGTCCTTTCCAAGGACATCCACCCGATGGATCAGATAGAATTACATAAGAAAACGGGTGAGATGGTATATGCCTCCTTGGCAGATAAAACATTGGTGAATTATAGGCTAGAAAATAGCCTAAATAATACAACTGCCCAACTTGAGTTGGAAAGAGCATCCTATCAAGCAAAGGACAATAGAATCAAAGCTTTGGAGGACATCATAATAGAGCTTGGGCATGATCCCAAGGATGTCAAAGCTGTGCAGGAGCTATTGAAGCTAAGGGATGCAAATATGGCAGCATTAAGGAAGATGATCAAGATCCCAGCAACTCTTCATCCCCAAACTGAAGAAGTTTCCCAGCTGAGACATGAAAAGGATGCAGCAACTATGCTGGTGTCACTATATAAACAGCTCATCCTAACACAAGAAAAGTTGGGAGAATCAGAGGCTGCACTGCAGGCAGCATTGCAACAGAAAGAGGCAGGCCAAACTTCTCAGCCCCCTCCAGAAACGATCAATCTGGAAGAAGCTCCTCAAACCACTGCCCCTCCCATTCAGCAGACAGAGCAAACAACACCCTCTACCTCAGCACCAACAACAGAGCAGGCTCAAAGTCTTGATATGCAGAAACTCAGGAATGAAATTCAGGTCTTGGAGGCCCAAATGACAGAGCTGAGTCAAGCCAAAGAAACTTTGGCTAAGCTCAATGAAAAATATGATAAATCCAAGCAAAATATAGCTGAGAAAGAAAGAGAGATAAAGACTCTCAAAAGGAGGATAAATGAGCTGGAGAAAGAGCTCACACATGATAAAGTAACAGTTGAGCTCAAGACAGTCCTATCGGCCAATATTGGCCAATCCATCACTGACCAGTGGTAATATATTGACGCTATTCATGAGAAGATGGGGCTCATTGGAAAAGCACATAGGTAAATCCAAAGAGCAAGGGCATCTCTAGGCAATATGCCTAAGGCTGCCACCAGAATGATCAATGTGCTTAATCATAGAACAAGTTCTCAGCTGGTCACAATGGGAATTACCAACAGGACTGAGACCATTTCGATAGTCAAAAGGGTCCTGACACTAAGAACCCTGGTACAAACATTAGAGAGAAGAAGACAGGATATGCAGACAGAGATTAATAAATTCATGGACAAATTTATAGCATTGCAGAACAGAGGTCTTCCTAACTTAATGGGCAGCGCAGGAAGACTACTTTCCCATGAAAATTATGCCAAGAGGGTCAACACCTTTGCTACAAATCAGATTGCAGAAAAGCCCAGCACTTCAGGAGAATCAGGGCCAGCATCAGGACAGAATCTCTACAACAGGGTAGAGAGCTTATTTTTTATCATGAATGAAATCAATCACTTGTTTGATGTGCCTCCGAATTTCTATAAATATACAGAGGCGGATGAGACTATAGAGGCAATTTTAAGGCATCAATTGCCCACACAGGAAGTCTGGAATGGATTGATACAATTATTACTGTCAAACCAGAGCCAGTAATCAAGTTTTTTCCATTTGAAATATGTAAGTTGTCATGCACAGGAAAATTTTGATATATCAGCATGTATGGAGAAAAGAGGTTGAGCCAACTCAGCGAAATCATTCGACCACCACAGTAGCACTGACAGTCACAGGTGACAAGGCCGAAAAGCTACAGGAGGACAAAGCTGCAAAGACACGTCATTCTTCATTTATAACAAAGCGTTCAACCGACTCAGTGACCTCCAAAGGTCAAAATCTTCTGACAGAATTAAAGAGCATTCATGTTGTATTGAAAGCTGCAATAACTTCTTATCTGCTATTTCCTGTACGAGTTGGTAAAGATATTTATTTCTCAGATGACTCAATGCCTGAGATATTTTGTATGAAACATTTCTATATATTCCCCCTTGCATGAGTTTGCAGGGGTTGATTGTTGTTAATGTCTCTTCTAGAGTTCTTTTACTGTAAATTCTCATAGAAGTAATACAAAGGCGGTGGAATTTCCAAAGCTCTGTGTTGTTTGATGCATTGTGGTGTTTAGCTGAAAGTTACAGGATTCCTGCATATTTCATGGCACAATAAGTTTTCCCTACAACTTTTTGTTATGTGTTTTGTTATCTTTCGTATCTCCGTCATGCTTTTGTGCTTTACAGTTAATGGCAAGGAAAAAGAATAGTTCCAGGATTTAATCACAGATTACCCTGAACTCAATCTAAGCTATTATAAATGTTTTTCTTCAGTTATAGTAATAAAGGTGTAATTCTTAATTGCTACCCTTTCACGCTATATCTTTCACAATGATTATTGTTTCAGGAATTCTAGTTTGTTCCTGAGGAATACATCTCTTTCCCACACCACAGCTTAGTGGAAAATTCTTAATTGCTTTTCACTGGTTGTTTACATTTCACCATCATAATTTCAAGTTTGTTTTATGAAGTATTTAAATGGCCCTGTAATTCCAGCTGCTCAAACTCAAGATTTCAAGAAACCAATAGCCACAGACTCCATTGCCGAATGGACTAACATTATCTGCAGATTTTCACTTTAGGTACAGAAAGACATCCTTTCAACCAAACATAAACCAAAACCCTGACTTCATAACTAGCCTAAAATCTCCACAGAACAGAGACAAACCTTACAGAGAGAGCTATCTCTGATTACAGTTGGGCTAGAAGCTGTAATCCAAAGATTGGTTAGTGGTTACCCCGGCCGTATTCCCTTGGAGTCAAAGGGAACAACCTGGGTGTTAACAGAAACATTAAAAAATTGGTAAAAAAATCGTTAATAATCTAATTAAGTCACTTCTATGTGGATTTTCCATAAACAAATTCTGAGTATTTTAGATCTCCTGTATTCTTGTCTCTCCACCAAATTTCGTGGCTAGAACACATCCGTTGCAACAAAACTAACACTCCATCTTAGCAAGGAATGTGTTCTAGTGTTGCACACCCTGTCACAACACTTTATTTCTGTATCATCTCCTGTCATGTTGTCGATGTCTAGATTTTTCTTCCTACCAACTACTATAAAACTCTGATGTTGCATCTGTGCTGCTGCTAACATTGTTATACTGCTGCCAAAACAACAACTCCTTCTCATTTGTTGTTGTTGAAACTGCAACATCTGCAATTGAAAAGCATCCAAAATACTGAATCAATTGTGTTTAGTATGATGCATTTGTCTCTTGAGTCTTGACTGCTACTAACTTCTACACTGCCACTGAAAAATTTGTACTTTTGCTGACTCTGCACTATGCCACTTTGCACTGTTGTCAACACTGCTCTGCGCTCTTCAATATTTGACTACTACTAGTTCGCAACTAATCCATCCTGCTATTGAATATTGTTGGCCCCAAGTAGCCAAGTAATGATCCATGAGGTGGACTCCTCAAGGACCCTACCCAGTCTTTGTGGTTATTTGGGACTATAGTACCAAATCTCCCCACCTCACTCCTGTGGGTATATCTATGAACATTGCGAAGTCTTCCTCCAACCTGGATGACAACCTCTCGATCTCTATAGAAGGTGCACGTTGGTCCTCCTTCTCCAACTTGTTCTTCCTGAGAGGACATTGCATGCTATAGTGACCAATCTCAAAACACCTGAATCACTTGACCTTTGATAGTTCCTTCTTATTTCTTCTATGTCCCCCCTACCCTTGACTAGGCCCCTTTGATGTGAGGGCCACCATTACCTCCTCCTTCACCACCTTCGAACGGTTTCTACTGCTGCCACTGATGGATCTCTTTAGCAGAGCTCACCTCATCTCCTCCTGTTGCAAGTCTGACCACATCCTGCCCCATTTTGGTAGCTTTTTTATGTCCAATATGATTTGGAAAAAAACTTTCCACTTCTTAGAGACACTATTCGTTTCCATCCTCACTAGCTCTGTTGGTTGAGGCATTGCCCCAACAATAGCAAGTTGGTCTCAGACCTCCTAAATTCTAGTGAGGAATGGATCTATGCCTTCTCCTCTCTACATCCTGATACATCTCAGCCTCTCATACAAGAACATTTTCCACTACTCAGAAGTGCCCTGATATAGCGTGGAAAGATCATCCCACATCTCTTTGGAAGTATCCTTGCTAGATATGTGTGAGACTATATGGTCTCAGACTCAATCCATGATCAATCACTTTTCCTTTTCCATTTCCTTCCTATATTCCTTTTAGCTAATCTGCATCCTTGGGAGCTACCACAACATTGTCTATGTAGAGCTTCAAGCCTTATTCATCCAAATTGAAGGACATCTTGACCTTTTAGATGATACAGTTGGAGGAACCCTCCAACCTATCCTAATCTCTTAGCCTAGTTGTGGGCATATCTGATCAAGTCGGAAACTCTCTTTTTCCCCGTGCTCAATTGTTTCTTTGCTATCCACACTCCCTTCTAGAATGTGTGGCTTTTCTAGATGCTACTGCCAATCTGCAACTGGAAATTTGAACTTTTGAGACTCGAAGTTCCCTAAGAGAAATTTTCCCTCTAATTTGTGTGCTTTTCTCTTCTACTTGAAACTAGTTCTACAACTGTGAAACCCTCTATGTCTAACCAAAAAATCTTCTTAACAAAAAATTTAGTTGTTGCTACTCCCTCTAACTGTTGGAATCACTATCTTGGGCAATTCAACTTTTTTGCAACCCTGCAACTTAAAAATGATTTTTTTGCGCAACAATTCGGCCTACCTATCTGAGCACTACACTACCTCAGGAATTCCATCTTGCTGCTCCCTCTGAGTAGTGAAATTCATTCTTCACTTCTGAGCTTCTAAGTTGATCATTCAAGCTTTTATACCATGTGAAAATTATGAAAATAGGAATCATATTGCAACAATTGGTATTGTTTCTTCTAACTGATAAATTAATTATACAGTTTATTGCTACGAAAACATCGAAATAAACACACTTCAACCTTCAAAAATAAAAACTGTAGAAAATAAATAGTGTTGGAATTGAGAAAATACTAGAACACACAAAATAAAAAATAACACCGTTATTTTTGGACAAAAGTCTCTGTAAAAACCCAATGCAGGAAAATTGGTGCAACAAATGAGGGTTTTATTTTATTATGTAGTAGTGAAATCTGAGTACAATCTATGGATTCCCAACTAACAATCTAATCAGCAAGTATCTGAAAAAAATAAGTAGAGAGAAAATTTTGTCACCCCACAAGCAATCCCAACACTGGCTTCTACAAAAAAACTAGTCACCCAAAACCCAACGTAGACCCTCTGCGCTGCCTCTCACATGTGTGGCTCAAACCTGCCTCAGAACAAGCCATCTAGCCTGCCTCTGCTACTAGAAGTAACTCTCCAACACTATGGAAGAATTTCCTGACATCTGGAAGCTAAATCAACTTCCTTCTTAGCTAAATCGAACTACTTTGAGTCAACTTCTACGTAGTCTCTACGTTGCTTCTGCGTGGATCACTTCTATCACTTGTTACTACCTCTCTAGATCTAAAAAAACTTCCTCTGGATCAGTGTCCCTACCCCTCACTCACTACTTCGATCTCTGGCTCTCCAACAACTGACTGTTGCTACTCTGGAAATTGATCTACCAAGGAAATCAAACTTTTGGTGTTCTCAAGTGAATTCTCCAAGTGCCCATTGACTTCCTCTTATAATCCACTGTTGGAACACCAATGACCAATATTAAAAACTAATCGATGGCTAGGATCATCTTAGAATCGGTCTGTGTGAGTTTCTAGATGATTCTCACCTTGACTTAATTAATCTTGATTAATTAACGAGATTTCCTAAGTTTAGACTTAGGAAACATTAAAAGAATTGGTTAATAATCTAATTAAGTCACTTCTAGGTGGAATTTCGAGAAACCATTTATGGGTATTGGAAGTCTCATATGTTCTAGCCTCTCAACAAAATATCTTGGCTAGAACACATCTGACGCTACAAAAACTAACCGTAATCATAAGTCAACCATTGCTCAACTTATAGAGAAGCTTGAATCATTACATTTAGATGTATTTAATTTAAAATTGAATCACAATGAACATATAACATTACTTCTTTCTTTTTGGAAAATCTTTAAGAGGTGAAAGAAGAATAAGAGAAAACCGAAGATGGAGTGAACTCCATCGGTAGATAGCAGAGCTCAAATATTTGGTAAACATACTAACCCTCAACATGAATGATATGGCTAGTTTAAGCAACCCAATCACAATCAATAGTTGAATGTTATGTATATTTTTCTTTTTGGTGGGGACATTTTGTATGGTGTTTGCCTACAAAACCCCCTTTTTCGATTCTCATATTCATGTCCCCCAGGAAGGGATAGTAATGTTATTAGATAGGAGGGAACACACTGAAATCTTGTTGATATTAATCTGAATTATTTGTTGTGACCTAGGTCCAAATTTGAATATAAATAAGAAAATTCTCATTTTGGGTTAAAAAGAAGAAGGAAAAAGATAGAGATAATATTGTTAACCATTCTCTATCATAAATAACAAATAATATTGTTCATAGTATAAATGACATATTTTACAAGTGTTGTTTTTTTATAGAAAATGTTGTTACTTTTATTCAAAATTTGAATAAAAATTTACTTTCAAATGCATATTGTAGTTAATATTGCATAAAACATGTTCATATTATTCTACTCCTTTGAAAAATAATCCTTATTTGACTTTTTTTCCTTTTTTATTTTTTATCCTCATGTCACCCTTTAAGAAAAGGGCCCACAATGAGTAACTATAATTTAAAAATTAGGAGGTTAGAATTTAGAGAAGGGATTGGTTCCTTAGGAGAATTAGAGGTATGATATTCATGAAGTCTCCTCATTCCCCTTAAAGGGGCTTCAATTGCAACTACCAACCACGAGGAGGGAAGACCAATATTCATGGATTCTTCTCTATCTTCATTTAACACTCTTGGATAAACCATATTCTTTGTCTCTAAAGTAGAAAATCACTTATTAGTGGCATTCCAATATATATCATCTTGCAAATATGGTTGCTCACATGCTTGCAAATTTCTTTATTTAGATTCATGTATTGTGTTCCTTTTGAAGTAGGTGCAGACATGAGGATGAAAATTCTATAGATACCTAATTGTTAGTAAAGCCAACATTAAAAAACAATCTTCTCACAATTTAGGACAAGTTATGCAAGTTATGGTAGGGTAGGTTTGAGAATGATCTATTAAGTATGGAGAAAGGACAAGTTATGCAAGCTAAGGTCGAGAGCAAAAAATGGAGAACTAAAAACGAAACATAGAGTTGAGTAAATTGAGTTTATTAAATAGCTTAATATAAAAAACATGTGTTTCTTGCTTAAAAAAGTTATATGTTAAAACTTAGAGAAGGGTAGAGTTGGTACATGTTGATTGATTTAAATTAATTCAATGTTATAAGAGATTTCCCCAAATAATTATTGATAAGAGTATTTGTCCACATCTCAATAATTATTAATAAGAATATTTGTCCACGCCTCAATTTTTCTCGGGTTACAAATTTTTATTAATATTGATTTCTTAAATATTTATATTGACTACACCTAAATATTTTCCGAATAAAAAATATACCATATTACATATCATACCAATATCAATACCATATTACATCTCATATGAATGTCCTTCATAATTTTGAGATGGTAATAACTTATTTATCCATATAATAACATGACATTCTCAATGAAAAATAATATTTATCTATATAGTAACATGTCATTCTTAATAAAAATTAATAAAATAAAAATAAAAATAGTAATTATAAAAATTATATAGAATATTTTATATAACTTTTTATATGTTTTTTTTTTTTTTTAATTAAAATATTTTTAATTTATATAATTTCATATAAATGAATTTGGAAAGTATAATTTTTTGAAAGTAATCCTATTTCTATCTATTTTCTTAAATATATTTATTTAACATATATATTACAAGATGGTTAAAATTAATTATTAAAAATATAAAACTTATTTAATATTGAATAAAAAATATTCTCATAATAAAATATCTTTATAATTTATTTGTAATTAAAAGGTGAAATCGTCATCATAATAACTATTTGTATACCATATCATTATGGTAATATTAATGGTTTAAAAGAATTTTTTATTAGTTTGTGTCTCCACCCGGGCCTATGGTTTTCGCGTTGCAGTCAAAGTTCTTTGAAAGCGTATTTGAAAGCGTATTAGTTTGGGAAGCTTTTGTAATTTTAACCAAATTTTCTGGAAAATGTTGATTATTCATATTTTTCCGTAAATTAAAAAAACATATTTTAATTTTTGAAAATTTTTAATTTTTGAAAATCTTATTTTTGATTCTCGATTGGCTAAGTAAGCATTATTCCCTTAATAGAGAGTGATTTAATTTTAATATTTGTCATACATTAGAAAATAATTTTAAAATAAGATAAAAGGAATTACATGATTGGTTACTATAGAGACTTTGACACTATCTATCATGGTTTTCATGATTGATTTGCAGTGGACACTACAGTCTATGTTAATGCTTTGATGACAAGGATCGATGGATGTGGTTTCATAACATAGATCGATAGTTGGTGGGGTGTTTTGTCCCTTGTGTAAGCGAGGAGGGGTTCGCACTCACGGTTCCAACATCTTACCTAAATCAACAGTGGACAATCTATATCGGTTGTGAAATAAGGGGGGTGATTAATTATGCAGAGCGACTTGATGGGTGGGTTGGTCACCACCACTGTGTTGAAGTGGGATCACCCTATTTGATATCAGTTTCGAGAGGAGCTATGACAAAACCGCTTGTCAAGGGTCTAATACAATTAATTAACTTTAATTTTAAAAAATGTCACTTTAATTTTCCTCGAACAGAGTTTGGGTTGCCCCCTTGTGAGAAAAACCTTAATCGTTGGAAGCATTATTTTTTGCTCAATTTCATAATTTATAATTCTTTTATTCTATGTAAGTATAACATTAAACTATGAACATTATTAAAAAATAATTGGGGTTTAATGCGAGAACAACGAACAACTACTCTTGGAAAAAAAAAACACAAACTAAAATAAGAAATCGTAGTCGTCATCAATGATGGCTATATTCGAGTGACACCTTGAAATAATAAAAGATTGAGGTTATGCATCAAAGGGAAAAGTTTTGAGGAGGTAGCGAAATCACAATTGTGCCCCCTTCTCCCCTCTCGCCACCTCCCATCTCCCTGTCTCAGTGCCATCATGGGTGTCCCACCATGCAATTTACAAAAATAATGGATCTTTGCAAGTGAAACTTTCACCGTTAGATTAAGGAGATGAAATTCCATTGTGGAACCTATAGTGCCCCCTACCCACCCGTCCCCCCACCCCCGCCCCCTTCCATATTGACATCACAAGGATGGCACCCTGCAATCGTTGTGACTCATGGATTTTGAAAAGCAATCACAACTATTAAATTAATGGTGATCTACATCAAGCTGGAATAAAGCAACCTGGTTTAAAATAAATATACAAATACATATTTGTATATATTATGGGTCAAGAAATCAAATAATTTATTGTACATGGTACTGTGAGTGGTGAGGTGGCAGTCTCACATGAGAGGCCAAGTGGCATAGTGTTATTTTAGTTGGTGTTAATTGTCGAGCAGGTTGGAGTCCGATGGGTGATGGTGGCTGTTGATCACGGTTAACCAGGGCTGGTGGATTTCATATAGATATAGGGTACAGTTAGTAACACAATGACATTAATTTAATACCAAAACATGTAGCATGGTGTAAATGTGGTGTGATGTGAACATTAAATGGAAATTATTTATCGTAACTGGGGTTATTATGTTACCAATTCTCCTTTTACTGCATTTTTCAGTCCTTGTTAGTTTGTACAGTAAAATCAATTAAATTTCAATTCTTGTTTCAAGATCAAAGTGAATGTAGAAGCCTATCATTCCAGTATTTAGGAAACAAGTAAGCTTTCTAAAGCCTTACTGTATTACATTGATAGTAGCCTGTAAATTTTACAAATTTAGAATGGGTACTGAACATGAGAATGAGGTTCTCATTAGTAGGTTGGCGCAAATCTGTGACACCCATGTACATAACATTGGCATGCACGTCAGTAGAGCTCAATTAGAGATGAATGATGAATCAAATAGATCATAAATTTATCTATTAAAAATTGGTTTACTCAAATCTACATTGTCAGGTGTTCATTTTGACCTTGATATAATTGTTCTTTTAGCTAGTCAGTATGGTATGTCAAATTGACATAGTGTTCATCCTATAGATGGATGCAATTTCTTGGAAATGTTTGAGGAAACTATGGAGAAAATGTTGAGGTTACCTGTGAAAGGAAAGGCTATTGGTATAAATAATTAAATGAGGAATTTATCACTTGGGATGAAGATGAAAAATTGATCTTTTTACAAAGACTAGTTGAAAACCCTAGCAAAGTAGTGAAAATTGAATTACCAATCGCTAGTAAGGCACTGAAGCCACAATTTTAGGTGAAGATCTCTTTGTTGAGTGTTATTTTAGGGTATCAAAATGAATTGGTTATGGATGTAGCTATTCTTATTTTCTTAAGGGAAAAAATGACAAACCCCAATGAAATTAGGATTAATTTTCCAGGTTATCTAGCCTAGAGTATACTTATGCACCTTAGTGACATGCAATCTTCTAAGTTATTCAGATATGTTACATATCTCATGCATCTAGTCTCATTTTATTATTTGGAATATTTTTTCAAATAAAGGACTATTCTCAAAAATTATATGTGTGCAACAAAGAGTGAAGGAAGTTGACAAGTTGACTAAAGTATTATACCCAAAGAGGATATAGGGAGCTTATGTTAAATTTGTAGATTGTTTCTTGTTTCAAATTCAAGCAAAATTTCTTGATAAAGCCCCCAAAATAATTCCAAAGGAGTTTAGGAATATTTTACAATTAATAAAGGAAACTAATAAAGGGGACTAGTATCTTTTGGAGAACTACACTATCATGAGAATCTATGGGTTTAAAGGTCAACCCTACTATTTACCAAAAAATGTTACCCCAAAAAAACTTTATGCTTTATAAGTAGCTAGGCAAAGGCTATATGTTGATGATGTTCACTCTCTGTCTAAAAGTAAAGGTCAATGATTGCAATTCCATTTAAAATTTTATTTTTTGTAATTAGAAATAGGTATGATTTAGAAATCATTGAAAATGATTTAATTTCATATGGTTTGTAAAAGGCTTATGCTTGGAAATATGATCCATTGCATGTTATTTCTGGCTTATGAAAAAATGCATGTTTATCTAGTTATATCCATATGTTCGATCCTGAGGTTGAAAATTTGGCCAATACTAATACATGGATTGAAATGAATGATAAAGAAATAAGTTTGCAAGTATTCGAAGAAGTTACAACTCGGAGATTGGACATGGAAATTGAACTAGTTAAAGAAAAATTTACCAAGAACATAGAAGTAGAAAAATGAACTATTGGATAGGTGTCAAATGTTGTAGAGAATGCATTATTTTTGGATTGCAACTATTAGAAAACACCGCTGAAAAGAAGGGAAACTAATACAAAGTTCGATGAACAAAGTCGTGTGGTTAAGAGCAAAGAAGAAGATGATTAGGATATTGTTTTCCAAAAGACTAATGAAAAATTATTAGAGTAGCTACAAGGTTTATTGAAAGAAATCAAACCTAAAGAATTTACAATTCCAGTTGTGCTCGTTGCCACAAATGTAAATACTGAAAAGTCTACAAGGGAAAATAATAAGGAAGTGATCACTATTGCAATGAGAACATGGGTTAGAAAAGAAACGAGAAGTGAAGTAATGACTTCTAATGAAAATCCTAGGTTCTTGTAGTCCACTAATTTTGATTAGAAAACTTTAATTTAAATATTATTTAGCTAAGGATAAAGTCTAGAATTGATCACATTGGTTCCATAACTACTTCAATTTCTATTGATTTAGGTCAGGTTCCTGATACAGATATGGTGGAATGGCATAAGAAAATGAGAGAAGTTGTTGCTAAAAGGCTAATAGAGTCTAATACTAGTAACAAAATATTGCATGCTCTATTAACTAGATTTGAAGTACAGTTGAATAATGATAAAGTAGCCACGAAAAGCAAAGAAAATAAGACTAAATATTTGGAGAATAAGACAGTCAACTTATTAGGGTTTCCTAAGGATGACACTATTACAAAACAATTATTGGAACCAAAAGATAAAGAAACCAGAGATCCAAAGGAAACTTTGAAGTCTTCCAATTTTGGGCTCTCAGAATTAGTTGGAATATACCAATGTAAAGAAGATGATGAAAATAAAATGCAAGGATTGCAAAAAATGCTCAACATAAAAGAATCACATCTTAAAGATTTTGAGATATAAATTGCTCAGCAGACTAAATAATACGAGGAAAAGGAGAAAAGGTATCAAAGTGAAATAAATGAATATAAAGTGGATGTTGATCATTTTCTTCAACAAGGCATAGTGGGAAATATTGATCCAGATAAAATTAATTTATTTAAAATAAAAGTTTTTGAATTGGAAAAACAAATTAAAAATCAAGAATAGGAGAAGCAAGAGCCTGTGAAAAGTTGGGTTAGTGAAGTTAAACATAAAGATGATACCATTAAAGGAGTGTAATCAATATTAAAGGAAAACCGAAAAATATTTGCAGTCCTTGCAAAGGTATATACAAAATACTACATTTGGAAAATTTGGGAAATGATCCTTTGAAAGAATATGATCCTTGGGAAATGATCCTTGAAAATTTGGGAAATAATACTACAAAATATGATAACCGATGCAAGGAATAAAATTTGGGAAATTATCCTTGAAAGAATCACTAGGATTAGACCTTAGGTCAATGTTTTACTTGACCGTGAAACATTTATCGTTGTTTATTCTCAAATATACATAAATAATATTATTCTTATAGTGGATGAGGGACCGAAGGAGGTTGAGAAAAATATTAATGATTTAAATTCAACTGACGAAGAAGCTATTAAATTGTACGGTTTGCTTAGTAGAGTTCAGTGTATTTTGTTTGTTTTATCAGTTAAACAAAGGAAGAGGGCAATGTAAGAAAATGAATTCTTAAAACCTTAAAGCTAATAGACTCATCATAGAAATCAAAGAAAAATAAAAGTTGTTAAACAATATTTAAAGCATAAAAATATATCTCACAATTAAATAATATTTATAAGCATATATAATGTAGTTTCTTAATTAAAAGAGAATTTTTGGAAATTTATTTATGAAGACCTCGATTTGAGTTGGAGGAAGTCAACTTTTTTTAGGTGAAGTTTTTGTTTGAGTATGAGTTTTCTCATGATGACATTCTAATTTTATTATATGCAATTATGGTAAATGATGTTTCTTTTAAACATGTTACTTGATTTATTTCTTTCCAGAACTACATTGGTTGAAAATTTGATGTGGTATTTTTAAATGATCTATTATGAGCTAGAATTATGTTGATAGACAATGTTGTATGATTTTGTTGTGCATTTTCTTTGAAATACATATGCTTTCCCATGATATATGTTTGTTTTTAGACACAATGACATCTAGAAGGCATGGAACCTTTAATACCAGTATAAAAGTATAATTGTGATCATTATATATAGTTAATTAGTATCTAATACATATCATGATTAATGTATAGAGAAATTATCATAATTTTAAAAGGTAGTATGGCAATTGTAACTACTAGTTTTATTTATTCCGTCTACAGGTGTATTGGCCAGGTATTTATCATGTACCTTTATGCATCCACGTTGCTAATGCATATTCATTTAGTTTTCAGGGGGCTTGTTACAAAAATATTTTTTTCATAGTTCCCTGGGTCATCATTTTCCTAATTTCATTATGTCAACAATTTCTTCTCCAGGCTATGTAGTGATAATTCTTCTAATTGCATCATGTGAACGATTTTTTCTTGAAGTTGTGCAATGATGTATTTTGCAGTTCATTGATGATGTCCACCAGAGTTAGATCAATTTAGAAGGTTTTATTGACTTGTTGTAGTTGCTACAACAACCCAAAAAAACTCCATTCTTCTTAAAACTTTGGAGCCCCTATAGAAAATTCTCAAAAGAGAAAATTTTCTAAAATATTCTAAGTTTCCTTGCTTATCAAAAGACTCCTTGCAATCTACCTAAGTAAATCACAATCACATTTCTTAGTCTTACTACACCTTTAAAATTTAGCACAAACACATATTCCAGTGACAATCTTTCACTAAAAGTTGGTCGCACTATCATGCACCTTATCACACTCTAGAATGTGATCACACATATATTTTGTCTTTCACCACACGTGTCGAAGGATTATATAAATTTGAACCCATGAATCATTTCATTATGTTATTTGGTTTCAAGAGCTCTATGCACATCTATTTTACAAAGTTCTCATCCATTCTTGTGAATTGCAAACGTCTGACTCAAGGTAGGCATCAATCCCCTTGCATTTGAAATTTGGGATTTGTCAATTTTCTTTTGGTTTCTGTAATTTTGTTGTTTTGTGAATCACCTTTCATCTTCTTGTGATAGTTGAAATTCTTATGATTAGTTGAATGTGTATATATATATAGTATATATATATATATATATATAATAATATAGTTTTTATTTTAACTATTATTCTTGTGATACTTAACACAAACCCCAACTATACTTGGCCAAAATTCCAAATTTCAAGTCACATTCTCAAGGGCAAGGTCCTAAAAACTATCATTCATAAAATCCCAAGTGCAATTTTATTTAACCATTGGTTTGTTCCTTAACGAACTTATAATTACCCTCACCATCACTCTCGCACAATCTAATTATATTTTCTTTTCGTTGGATCTCTCTACAAAACCTAAATTCATGTTACTTACCTATCACACTCACACACCTCAATCTTAAGTCTTTCTCTTATCATTTATTTTCATAAATCTTGAGCATGTTCCCTTTGTGTCACACTCAAGCAATATAGAGATTCATTACTTTTCATTACCTCTACAAAACCTGAGTGTGCCTAACATTAATCCTCTATCCATACTTGTAATACCCATGCAGTATAGGCATCTAGCCTTGATACCCGTTGTCACTACCAATCCCAATTGTGATAAATCCTTGAATTTATACCCTCAGTTATTGCATCAGTGCATCCTAGTATTGTAGTCTAATCCCTTTATTGTTGCAAATTCATACCAAGATTTACACATAGACTATCATCCTTGATGGTGCACATCCTATCCTCTCATTCTTTGTTGATTCATCTATTGCTAATAATGTTGATTGCACTAAGCTTGAACGTTATCCTTGATAATTTTAATATGACTCCAACGCATTGCATTTTTATAGACAAGATATATGAACAAAATAGGAGGTAGAATAAGGTTTTTGAGCTAACTTTGTCTCTCTGCAATGAATATGTTTGAAATTATAGGGAAAATAGAGTTATAGTGCATCATTGTATCTTCATATACCAAAAGTGTGCCTCTAGAAATGAGAAAAGGTCTAGTGAGAGAAGTAATTGAAAGCAGTATTGAAGGGGTAGTAGAAAACCCTAAGACCAGAGTTCCCATTCTTATGGATATAACTTTCTATATCGACAAATCATGTCCATGTCATGGCATGGGATATTCAAGGAGTTTATCAGAAAAGAAATTCTGGAGCGAGAGGAGGACAAAGATGTATACATTAACATCAAAAGGTCCATGTTTTACAAAGTAGATTCTCATGCACCTATGCTTCCTTGTGTTGATACGATAGGTTGGATCTTATAGTAGATCGACTATGATAACATGATAGTCCAAAGTCCTAAAGGAGTACCATTGGATTCTTCTTAGGAAATAAATATTCAAGTGTATTACAAGCTACCTAAGCCAAAGGAATACCTCAATTCAGGATGGTATGCTAATTTCAAAGAATCCACCAAAGAAATTCTCAAATCATGGTGGAATGATCCTAGTAAATTTAGACAGAGGCCTGAAGTTATATACAAAACCAAAATGATGAAAAGAGTGTACCAATATTGTAGAGATATGCCCGTGAGCATGAATGACACAGTATTTTAGTTGAAGCACAAGGTTTCTAAGGAAGTGCTTGTGGTGTTTTCCAGAGAACCAGAAGACCATCGCGGAGAGATGAATTGTCATTGAATTCGTAGGTTACTTTACAGGATTTTGAAAAGTGGGCGATTGATTTTTTGGGGCCAATCAATCCGCTAGGAAAGAAGACGGGTGTGTGCTATATTATTACTGTGACGGATTATTTGACCAGGTGGGCTAAGGCACAACCAGTAAAGGACTGCAACTCAAACACTATTGCGCACTTCATTTTTGAGTATATATTGTCGAGGTATGGGTGCCTGAGGATCTTAATGAGTGACAGAGGAATGCACTTCCTCAATAGCATTACTGAAGTATTAATAGAAGAGTTTAAGGTACATCACTAGAAGAGCATGCCTTATCATCCTCAGGTGAATGGCATGGTTGAGGATTTTAATAAAATTTTGGAGAATTCTCTAACGAAGGTATGCAATGTCAATAGGAATGATTGGGATGTGTGCATACTTGCGGTGTTATGAGCATACATGACTACTTGCAAGAAGCTGACAGGGTAGACTCTGTTTAGGCTGGTGTATGGACAAGAAGTTGTAATGGCAATGGAATATATAGTACCCAGTCTTAGAATCGTAGCAGTCACGAATATGGCATACAACTATATTATGGAAGAAATATTGGAACAACTGCTTGTGCTAGAAGAGGATCGCTTTCCTGGTAGGATTTCACCAACAAGTACAAAAAGCTTGAGAAAAGGCATGGCACAATCGACATATTAAGTAGCAAAATTTTAAGAGTGGAGACTTGGTTTTGTTGTACGATAGTAAGTTTGCACAATTTCCTGGTAAATTCAAGATGCATTAGCTAGACCCATACATTATCAGGGATATCTCAGATGGTGGTGTAGTTCATCTTGCAAAGTTGAATGGAGAATTATTCACTGGGAAAATCAATGGACGTAGGTTGAAACTCTACAAGGACGACTTCGTCTCTCGAACTGCACGATGACTATATGAATGGAGGAAAGTCTCAGTGCTATAGGAAGTTGGAAGGAAGCACAGGACCATAAAGCACTCTACTAATGAAGGACCTTGGCAAAGAAGGACGGTTGCGCCACATTCAAGAGGATGGTAAAGGTGGAGAAAGTTGCGACAGAGAAGGTGTAACTGTGTTGTAGGGAGGGCTCTGACGAAGTTTGTCCAGAATATGATCGTTGGGGATGATTTGATAGGGAAATTGTTGTTAAAAGGAGATGGGGAAACACATTTAAGAGGCATATTTGGGAAAATATGCCGGCAAATCCACATTTATGAGGAATATCTGGAGGGAATTGAGTGGTTTGAATTTGAAAAAGGCTATAAATATGGCACCCCACTCCACATTCAAACATTTGTTTTGCTGAGAATTCGCTGTGTAATTTTGCACCTAAGTGTGAGCCGAGCTTTCTGCTGCATTTATGGTTGGAGTTGGAAGAAGCTTGAGTAGGGTTTTTTGAGTGGAGGGTTAGCATCCACTATGACTGCCTCCCATCCAGAGCATACTAATGCACCTAGATCACCAAGAACTTAGCCTACTACAACAACACCAATGGCCAAGAAGCAGAAGAAGCCCCAAAGGACCTCGGTTAGACAAGCACCGAGGAAAATCCCCACAGAACTACGAAGTAAGGAGAAAATGGATCCACAGAAATAACCAATGGAGTCCCAAGATCTAGATGAGGAGGAATTAGTCAGTGGATATACGTGTAGATGAGGTGGAACCAATCTCCAGGTTTCCACATTATATGTCGCGGAAGAAACCAACTGCGAAGGTGATGAAGGACCTAGATTCCATCAAATACAAGATATTTACACCCCTTTTACCAGAGGAATCGCCAATTGAGGGGGATTTGTTGGCCAAGTTGCCACACCTTCACATGGAGGGCTGGGACTTAAATGAATGCAACAAGTATCCCCAATTCGAGCCCAGCAAGTACCTCCAATCGATTTATTACGAAGAAGTTAGAGCGACAAGGGTTGAACCAATGAAGTGGCTAGACGGGTTTCAACACGATGGGTTGTTGAACATGCTTTATGTTCCACATTTTGGGTCCAACAACATAAACACAATCTCTGTGCGCCAGCTACTAGCATTAGTACATGATGGACATTTGTGGCTTCGAGAGCAAATTTTGATTGATGATATGTTAATCCGAAGGATTACCACGTTGTCGCATCAAGGAGTGAACCCCCATGACGCATTTGTTGGGAAATATCAGGAGAAGAAGCTGGTTGATCAAATGAAGAATGACTATGGCATTGTCAAGAAGTACTGGGGCTATGCTATTAGTTATATTAACGATGAAGTTGTGCAATTTTTTGCATCCATTTTGGCCAGTAAAATCATTAGGAAATGTTAGGTAGACAAAGTGTCGACCACGGTCATATCCTTAGCTGCGCAGTGAAGCAAAGGGGTCTAGTTTAACTGGGTTGGGTATCTCTGTCAAGATTTTTTGGATGACTGTTATGAAGCACAGGAAGAAGGGAACCCATTCCATTACACATCGTTGTTACTCTTAATCGCATTGGTAGCATGGCGAACACTGAAGGATTCACAGTTCCCTAGTGTGGAACCTAATGTGTGTGAGGCTGCAAAGTTTGCCTCACTATGGGCCTCTAAGGACCCAACCTGGGTTATGGAGAATAAAATCTTCTAGGTTCTCTTTGAGATGGACTTGCGCACAATCATCAACCAAAGGCTGCAATTGTCACCTACATTATTTCAAGAGTTTGGAAATGTTGTTGATTTTAAAGCTGACTTTCACAGTGTATCTATCCGTGCCAAGAAATATTTGGAGAAGGTATGGCATCAACTACCATACTTAGTGTCTAAATATGACATATTGATGGTCATCAGTAAGTGGCTGAGTATTTGTCTTACCCAAAAAATTGTAATAGTGACTGAGAAAGAAGTAACGAGTGTGCATGATGAAAAATCAGCAGCCAAAAAGGATACTAAGAAAGTGACTCCGACAGTCACCATTGACCTCGAGGGGAATACTACCAAGCCCACAGTCAAGCAGAAGACTGGCGAAGTGGAACAGGGTGGTAGAGACATTGATTCTCCATTTACCAGCCTAGATCCATCTTAACCCATATCTATCAAGCGCCAAGAGGGATCCAATCTCACGAGGTGCAAACCTCTTTTTTGAGTGCAAAACTTGAGGAAAAGTTTGCACCTTGAGATATTTGATCTCTTGCAGTGCTTGATAGATTTTGGTTAAGATGGATCTAGGCTGGCTATATATTACTATATAATATCTATATTCATATGTAAGTTTTTCTTTCTTATGCCCTCTCTCTATCTCACACTCCAAATGTACACACTCTGTCCATATCTATATCTCTCTCTCTCCCTCCCTCTTCCTCTATACCTCTCTCTCTTCCCCTTCTTTCCTTCCTTGTCTCTCCTTCTCTCTCTCTTCCCCCCACTCTCCTCTCTCCCCTCCTCTTCTCTCTCTTCCCTCCTCTCCTCTCTCTCCATCTCTCCCTTGTCACTCCCTCTCTCTCTCCACCTCTATCTCTATATGTCTTTGTTCTTTCCTCCATCTCTCTCCCCTTCCAACTCCAACTCCATCTCTCTATCTCTCTATCTCTCCTTCTCTCTCTCCCCTCCCCTCTCTCTTCCTTCCTCTCTCTCTCTCACCTCCCTCTCTCCATCTCCTCGATCTCTCTCTCTCTCTCTCTCAAACTATGTTACTATATCCCTCCCTCTCTCCTTCTCTCCCCCAATCTCTCTATCTCTTTTTCTTTGTCTCTTTATCTCACCCCTAAACATACTATTTATCTCTCCATCCCTCCCTTGTCACTCCCTCTCTCTACACTTCTCACACTCTATGCATTTCGTCTTCCCTACCTTTGTCCTCCTCTCTTGCAATTCCTCTCTCTCATCCTTACTCTCTCTCCCTTTCTCTCCTACCTTCCTCTCTCTTCCCCCATCTCTCTCTCTCTCTCTCTGCCCTTCAATACTCTCACTATCTCCCTCCCTCTCTACTTCTCTCTCTCCCCCTCCATATTTGTGTCTCCCTCTCCATATCTTACCCTTCTATACATTTCTCATTCATCTCCCTATCTCCCTCTCTTCATTCCGCCTCTCCCCTATCCTTAAATTTATCTCCATCTCTCCCTTGTCACTCCCCCTATATCTCCACCTCTATCACTCTATACCTTTGTTCTTCCCTCCCATATATATCTAAAGTTAATACATATCATGATATATTAATATATATTATAATATAACAAATTTAATACTGCATTAATCCAAAGTTATTAATTTAATAATAGTAATAATAATAATCATCTTAATCTTTTAATATTAATATTAGGATTAATAATGTTTTGATATTAACAAAAATACTTAACACAAACTTTTATTTCATCATTGTTAACATAATAATGTCACTAACACTTAAAAATATTGTAAATGTATTTATCACAAACACTATTATAATTTTGAATGACGAAACATCAACATTACTTTTTGTCGGAATCTCGAGAATGAAAAACAAACATTTAATGTTTGAATCTAGGCTAGTTTACCAATAATTATATTAAACTTTGCATTAAACGGTATTTGGACCATAAGTTTCATAATAATGTTTAATATAATGTTTAATAATGTATTTTTCAATTAATTATTTTTGCCCATGGTATTTGCATTACATTATTAATTAATTATTTGGCCCATGGTCTACAAATAATTATATTAAACGATGAACTTTTAAGCTCAAGTCAACGATATTTTTGTTTTTTTTTCCTTTTTCCTACTATTTAGATTATATTAAATTATCTTTATGCAATGTTGGTTAAATAATAATTATTAATTATATTTATTGGTTAAAATTGGAATTAGTTGATAAATTTTCAAATTCATCCATTTTAAATGAATAAATTTGTAGGCCTCGGGGAAAAATGTTTATTGTGAGCTAGAATTCATTGTGAAAAAGATAAAATATAAAGACAACCCAACTTAATTCATTATGAAAAAGATAAAATATAAAGACAACCCTCTGGATTGAACAGAACATGCCAAAAACAAATTGTCGCATTTATGTTTTCCGAATAAAAATAAAAAGATTCACGGAGGAAGAAATCAAACCTAGAAATAAAATGCATGGAGAAAGAAATCAAACCTAGAAATCCTTCTCACACTGAAATCACAATTCTTTCTCACACAGAAATAGTTTCCCACTTTACACAGATCCTGAAATTTTTTCACACTGTGCTTCCTCATAAATAGAATTGGACAGTTTGTTTTTGTGTTATTTATATAGTTAGGGAGTGTTGTGTTTTTTTATTAGGGCCAAACATTAGATTAATTAGATTAAATTTTCACATTACATTTACGTTTTATATTTATTTACATCTACATTTTTTTTACATGAGATCTACCCTAATTCATTAGATTAAATTTTCAAATAACATTAAGTTTATGTTTATATTTACATTTACATGATTATGTTCTTTTACATGAGATCTACCCATTAAAGTTTCAAATAACATTAAGTTTATGTTTATGTTTATGTGTACATTTACATTTACATGTTTAAGTTTTTAGGTTAGATCTACACCATAGGTTTAGGTTTATGTTTACGTTTATGTTTTTACTTGAGATGTACCCCCATATTGGGCTGTAGAGTGCCTCCAAGCGCAATAATCAAGAAGCGCAAGAAGAAGAGTGCTTCTATTGTGTGGAAGAAGCAAAAGTCAGATAAATATACCAATGTCGAATCTTTGGTTCTCACTGAGGGGGACTTTGGTGAAATTGGTGACATTGTCTGCCCTGCGACGAAAGAGATGTGGGGGAACATCAAGGACCAATATAGGGTTGTTTTGACAAAGGTCCAACAGGGCCTTAAAGAATTGCAGGTGCAAACGAGTGTGCTTCAAGCAAGCATGAATCAAGTGAGCATGGTACCTTCGACAACTGAGCTTACTGCAAACCTTTGAGTAATCCAATTGCCAGAAGGATCAATACATGTCGAAGTTGTAGAGGAAAGGGAGCGTGTCCAGAACTTGAAGAATACAAGCCTAAATCTTGTGGTGCTCCCCCTTTAGACATTGTACATGATTCATCAGGGCATCGCAAATGAGCTCAAAATACGAGATAAACGAGCTCTATTGGTCATAAACGAAGTTAAAATCAACAACCAGCAAATTTTCTAGGAGAAGAATAAAGTGATGTGGGATCATGAGGAGGTATTTGTGCACAACTGGAAGCTAGAGGAGGCCATAACCAAAGCATGCAGTGAACTTCTACAGCTCTAGATCCTAGCCGAGGAAGCTTTAGTAGAAAATATTTAGAAACAGGCAGAAGCAGTCAGAGAATCGAAGGAAGAGGTGGGCAAGGTTCACTTTGAACTCAATATGCATATAACAAAGCTTAAGATGAAGCTGTAGTCTACATTTCCACTCAAATTTCACGAGAAGCGTGAAGATTCCATCAAAACTGATAAGGTTTAGATAGAGATTGTAGTCAACATTTTGAAGATACAATGGAAGTGTGGGTCTCGCTACAGGAGGACCCACATGTGCAGAAGGTCGAAGTAGAGATCAGAGACAAGGAACTACATTTTGATGAGATTAAAGCCACGACATGGACCTTAGCACTTGTGCAATTGTTTTCCCATCTCAATGAAGGAACACTTCTGCAGGGACAAATCGATGAGTTGCGGAGAAAGGCACACATCATATCTGCATGAATGTAGCCTTGGGAAGATGAGGCCCACAAGCTCTCATAGGAAGTAGAGGGAAAAATGAAGAGCATGTAGCAAACCTAGAGGAGAATCGGCCTCACAGCAGAGGGGCTAACCACAGAAAAGCTCGTGGATGAAGTTCAACAGGCTGCAGAGAAATGTAAAAACACTCCATCCATTACAGACTCCATACAGAGGCCTAAAAGCAAATATCAAGGACATACCAGTTGAGTGACTTGAGGACAAGTTACATCTTTGTGTTGGGGGCCCATTGGGTAGGGGTTCCCTAGGTCTAAGTTTTGTTCGAGTCATGTAAAGACTCTTCATTTTGAGGAGTGGAGCACAATTAGTGCAGTGTTCTAAGAGGCAAAGGGGCTTTAGGTTGGGTCAAAGCCCCTTCTTTTGTAAAGGGATGGGATTATCTAAAGGATTTTTGAGCTCCGCCATGGTTTGCGGACCATGGTATGTAAGGGTAAATACATATATAAAGGGATGTTTTAAGCAAGTCTAACGCATGAATTAACTCGATGAAATAATTCTAAGTCTATTTTGTAATATCATTTTTGTACTTAGGCGAAGGGAAAGGCTCTTGCAACTGTGTGCATAGAGACCTTGTTTAGTCTGCACCTGAGTGCACAGGCCCCTGCAATTGTGTCCGCAAGGTAAAAAAGATTATATTCGAGAAGACTTGGCTAATAAAGAAGACTTTTGAGCATAAATTTGTGTATTTCTTTATGTTCGCATAGTTTTTGTGTTTTATCTTGTTTATGGTTCATTTTATATATTTCTTCTACAATTACATCGCGAAGGTTCATATAATATTTTATATGATGAATAATGCATGCTAATATAGATTTGTGTAGTTTGGTAAGTTGTTAAAGTAAAAAATAGTTTACGATGTAAGAATAATATTAAGAGTTCGTGAAGGTTGGATTAATCCCCAACTGTTAAGAGCCTTACATCCACACTACATAGTCCCTCTGGATGCAAAAACCTAGTTATAACATCGCTCAATACTGCCTCAGGTGAGACTGCAGTCTATGCAAGCAGATTGTTGTTGAAAGGGCGGATGGTATAGGGTTTTGTTGGTTAGCACAGTTAACTCTGAACTTGGGTCTAAGTCATCGAAGCCAACATACAACCCAAACCACCTTTACATTTTTTTGGCAAGTGTACATTTTTTTTAGGAAAGGGTTCCCACCCATATTTTCATGCCTTGTACTCGACGATAATTTCTAGTCACCTTTGGTTGGAGCTCGTACATAAACCACATTCATTTACCCTCTTCACACCAATCATAACATACTTACACCTGCCCTGGAAGTCCTACCGACTCTAGGGCCACTTCCCTCAGAAGAATTATTTTGATTATCGCTACTCGCATTACCTCAGGAAAGACATCCACATCCATTCATATTTTTTGCTTTCATTATCATGCCTTGCTGAACCACCTTATTAATTTTTTTTTATCCTACATCTTGATTCCCTTCATCAGTATTTCAGGCAATTGATGCTTCTTTCCTGTCAACTTCAACACCCATATTCCAAGATTGAAGTAGTACCTTGGGTAATCCCCCCCTTAAGGGAGACACACAAGTGGCACATTGGAAATTACTATTTCCCATTGATGTCATTGGCCTTGGACTAACATTCGACACCAACATAAGATTTTCATGTCAAGGTAGTATCGTACTTTGTGACCATTATGATTCTCTCATTTAGTCGAATACCCATGCATGGTTTAGTACCTCATTTGGAAATGCTTACACTTTGATGCATGGGAGGTACCTAGAGTCGAAGACCCATGCATCCATGAGCACCTCACTCAAGTAGTGCTTCACCTTTTTTGATGCATGGGGCAACTAGTTTGGTCTATTTGTCAAGAAGTGCCCCTATAGGCGTCAACAGTTATCATCATCAACCATTAGCACGTTAGTCACCACAACGTCGACTTGACATGACTATCTCCTATATGATTGTAATAATTAGTCACTATGTCATCATAATGAGCATGGGACATTCCCACCTTGTACACTGGGGATTCACTCAGTGAACCTCTAACATATCACGTGCGTTCATGGAGTATTAAAAAATACCCTTAATTTGACTACATATTGGAAAATCCCTCTAAAAATTACATTATGTAACCCCTTACCAATATGAACCCAATACAACTTCCTAATTTAAAAAACCCCTACTTTCACTAAATATTGTAGGTATCCATTTTTTCATTAACATTTTTTATACCCCTTTATATTTTCATTAACTTTAAGCTCCATTTTTTATATTTTCCAATATAAAAACCTTTTACCCCCTATATATCCCCCAATATATTATTTCATTTTTTCCTCAATATATATTCCCCAATATGAACCCACGTGGAATGATATTGCTCCCCCAATGAAGCCCCCCGCGGCGTCGTATAAGCACTTTTTTATTAGCTTTTCTTCAGAGCATGGTTATCTTTTATCCTCATCTACTCATCTCTGCAGCAAGTTATTTTCTCTCTCTCTAGACGTTTATTAGACTATCATTCAACAAAGAAAAACATCGGCTACACATCTGCGCCTAACCTCATACATCAGGGGGAAACTATTAACAAGGAAAATTGTACACACATTTATACAATCCAAATGATGCCCAAAGTCCTCTAGAAGAATGTATAGGTGAATATTTTCCAACTGAAGATATCATGAAAAAAAATAAAAATCAAAATCAAAAGTTCTCCAAAGGTCTCAAGTATACAATTAAACTGTGCGCCTTATCCAAAGCCCAAAATTAATGATCGCACAACTTTTCCTTTGATAGTTGTGCAGTCAAAGAAAGATTTGACTCAACAATTCATGACCACCTCACACACTTGGAAGATGAGATTCCCTAATATGTTCTAGTCAAGGACAACCAATTTCGAGTCACCCTAGAGATATGCAACCCCCAAGGCATCCTCTTGTCCTACTCACAAGTCATTTTCTCATTAATGGACCAAGAGAGGGAAGAGGGATTCAAAATTCTATATAAACAAGCCTTTGGAGAACCAAATAGAAGGCAATGTTATGCTGAAAAAAATTCTCTCAAGAAATCCTACATTTCATTGTTGAGAAGAGGAAGTAGAGGATTATTATGCTGAAAAATTTGCTTCTTAACAATCGAATATTCTAGTCGAAGAAGAGTTCACCATTGAGAGATTCTTCCTACTTCTTTGAGAGAGAGGAGAAGCTTGCAAATAGATTGAGGAAAGGAACCTCCTTGTTGAGGATTTTTGAGCACGATATCTCAAAGAATTCTCCCCAAGTGTTTAGTATTCATCTGTTGTATTCTTCTTCTACCATAAAAAGTCAATAAATGGAGCCCTTTTCCATTACTTTGTTGACTTGTTTTCTTCATTAAGCATTAAATATGTGTTTATCTCTTTGTTTTTAGTTTATGTTTGTGTATGCAATGTTTACACCATTTACAGTGCTTTGTTTATTCATGTTTGTCCACTAATAACAACCAACTATTTGTGTTTTCTTTGCATTGAACAACCAAATGCTAAGAAGGTTCCTTTTGGTACCCCTTTGCTACAAAAGCACTACCACAAGGTGAATCTATTTTATTGCAATATTTGGACCAAATTTCATGCAAAATTGTGTCATGAGATTTTGGTGAAATTATTTTCCTTCCTTATACTACACAAAAAAACTTAAAAATTATGCCATGACCAACATCTCACAAATTGATAGGAAAGTTCCCAATGGTTAGCATATCCAATTCACTTCTCGCACCTTTGTTGCTAGTGCCAGGAACTCATGAACTGCAGTACATAACATTTCCACACCAAGATGGTAAAATGGTTGCTATTTGTCATAGGTGTTTTCCTATGTTTGGTTCTCGTTACTCACTCTCCTATAGAAATTAATGTGTAGATTCAGTATTGCTCATAAAATTTGCTAAATCAGAAGACTTGAAGCTACTCTACTAATCTGTGGAATTTATTCACCATCTAAAACAAGAATCATAGATATGCAAAAGGAAACATCACACATCCACAAAGATTTATCTAGGGGAAAGAAACTACTCAAAACCCCTTACTATCTATATTGCATTAATCAGAGAATAAAGAAGAAATACAATACTTTCTCAACCTTGAGCACACCCTGCAAGTGTATAGTCTATCCCTCTACTTGACTGATTGACTCTGGACAACACTTAGCCAATTTTAATCCTTCCCAATATCCTAATTCCTTGTGTTGTTCCTATCGGAATTAGGCCCCTATTAATTAGGAAATTCTCTCATCTAGATTGCGTAATTCTTATAGGTCCTTCATCTGACTGCATGCACCATTTGTACACTTTGGAATAGTCTATAACTGATAGTTCACTGCCTTGAAATATCCATCTCAACTGGGTAAATCGAATTCTCTACATGCATGAGTTAATTTAGTTTGATTGATTAGTTATTTGGTTGATCACTAAGTGTCGTTGGAGTTCCACTTCCATAATTTGAGCTTCAACTAGTTCCTCCAACAATTAGAACTAGTTTAACTAACCATAACTCAATTTAACCAAATTGAATTGCTACAATTGAAATTAAATCAACCTAGGCACGTAAAATTTAGGAACCCACTACACACAACTGAACCTCACATCCCTAACTCGAATTAACTAAGCTACACTCCTATTTTTTAGGAATCAACTCAAGTAAATTGAACTTCAAGTCATTAACTCAAATTGAGTGTTCTTAACTGAGTGACAAGTACTATGTCACCTTAGTTAACTCCTCCAAGTTGTTTTCTGATGTGAAATTTCAAAATTTCTCAATTTTAATTAAGGAAAGAAATCAAAATTCAAACTTTCTTGTTGTATTTTCAACACTCCCTCTCAGCAATAAAGGGATTATAAACCACTCCTATCCTGCACCTACGGAATGTATTGCATGCAACACCCCTCATTATTGTTGCTGCAACTACAACATATGCAACTAAGAAACATCCGAAAAAATGAATCAACTGCGTCTACAACTATCTACTAGGAAAAATATGTTGTTGTTGACTTTGCCACTGAGTCTCCTGATTTCCTGTCAACACTCCTCTACACTCCTCAGTATATCACTGACACTGATCCTCCTGGTACTAAATATTGTGGGCCATTGTAGCAAGGTAATGATCCACAAGGAGAACACCTCAATGGACCTTGCCCAAATTTCTGCAACTCCTGAACTAAGGATATACAATGCTCCACCTCACTCCTCGAGGTATAGTTTCATGTGCTCCCTCTACTTACTTGGCTCAAAATATCCCCTCCTGAAGGTATTTGCTTGAGTGGATGTCTCAACTCTGCCTCCTATCTGCTTCTCCATTTGTGGTTGCTCCACAACTTTCTGAGGATTCTGCTTAGGCCGCATGTTGAGAGGTCTAACATTATCCCTCTCAACCACCATATCTTTAGTCTTTTCCTTTCTCCTCAATGATTTCCATGCATATTCTTCCTTAAGTTAATAAATTTCTTGACTCAAACCTTGATTTTCTTCACCTTCCCTGTGGCTATGTGTCTTAGGAATGTTGTTCCTTTGCTGAAAATCACATTGTAACCACGGTCTTCCAAAATTGAAACAAAGACAAGATTATTATTTAGACCCAAAACAAACATTACATCCTTGAGTCTAAGAGGGGAGCCTGACTACCTATGAAAGGTGATTGTACCAATACAGGTTGCATTGTACCTTCCATTATCTCGAAACTAAATCTTCATCTGGAGATATTTCTCCTCCAAGTCACTAAAAAAATATTTATTCCTTGTCATGTGGAACCAAGCACCACTATCCAACTACCACACGTTCCCCATCATTGTCCTCGACATGCATGCAATGAGAGTTAAGTCAAGCTTGAACTATGAAGTCAAAGCTTCACTTAATCCTACTATTGTAGGCTCCTTCTTGCTTTCCTTGTTGTGTGGAAACTTTGTGGCATAGTACCTAAATTCATGACAGCAAAAGCACTTGATTTTGGACAAATATTTATTTGTTCCCTCTTGGATGGAATTAGCCTCACCTTGGGACTTCTTCCCCTTGGCCTTCCTTCCTTTGTTGATTAATGCAAAGTCCTCTTCCTCTTCTTTGGATGAGGTCCCAATCTCTGGTATTCCGCCTTATTTCCTCCTAGACCAAGTCAGGCCATAAGCACTCCCAATTTGGTAGTTTCTCCCTCCCATTCACCGAATAATGGTAATTGTGCCAGCTCTTGGGAAAGCCTAGAAGGGATAGGCTTACCAAATCATCTTTTTTGATCGTAACACCAACTTGACCAAGTTCATCATGACATTGTGTAAACCTGCTCAGGTACTGCATAATAGTCGCATTCTTTTGCATCTTGATATTTCAAATTTTGTCCTTAAGCTCCAGCTTCTTGTGGTCACTACTATTCTGGAAACAATGCTTGCCACATTTCATATGAAATCTCTTTCCCATGGATATTTGAGATAATATGGTCTCATGCTCCCTCCAATATCATTCTCCTCGCCCTGGCTATACACTTCTTTTATTCTTCTAGATCCTTAGCATCAGATGTTGCTGACTTTGGAATATCATTATTAATGAATTCCTTCAACCCATTATCCTTCAGTACTGCCTCCATGTGGTCCTTCCATGCAACATAATTCGAGCTTCCCTTAAGGGAATACTCGAGCCTTAGTCCATTGAAATAAATCTTCTCAGTCCTAAAGAAAACCTACAACCCTGATCTGCCAATTTGAACCTCCTATAATGACAACTTCAAAATCTATGCTCTACAGTGATTCCAACTCCAATACCATGTAGAAATTTCTACAAATCTAGCTTTGATACCATGTAGAATGTAATGTTTAGACTCAATACTTCTCATGAAATTTGTTAAATCACAAGACTTGAATGTACTCTACTGATCTGTGAAAGTTTATTCACCATCTAAAACAGTAATCATAGACATCCAAAAGGAAACATAACAAATGTACAAATATTTATCTAGGGGAAAGAAAATGCTCAAAACTCCTTGCTATCTATATTGCATTTTTCAGAGAATAAAGAAGAAAAAAAATGCTTGCCCAAGCTTGAGCACACATTTTAAGTGTATAGTATATCCCTTTGCCTGACTAAATGATTTTGGCCAATACTTAGCCAACTTTAAGCCTTCCCAGGCTCCTAATTCCTTACGTTGTTCCTTTGGGAATTGTTTAGTCACTTTAGTGTTCCTAAATTGATGTCATAATTGTCAACCCGGGGCTCGTAAGCTGATGAAGTGAAGGTGTACTATATGTACTTAAGAAACCTCTTAAAGCTTTTTGTCGTTTGGGGTGTTGTTTGTGGTTAATTTATCTTCCTAAGATGGAGTGATGTATTTATAAACAGATGAGTGATGGTGTGTGTAAGGTGAATTCTAGATGAGTGAAGGTGTGTGATTAGTGGTTTCTAACTTCTTGCTGAAAAGGAAAACTTGAAGGAAATAAATGAATTAAAATGAACTGAAAGCAAAGAACCACTTTCTAATGGCATCAGACACCATTCATGTTGCTGCAAATAAAAGGTAAGAAAATCACTTAAAAGACCAATGATAATGGTTATCTCTTCCTAACTCTCTGCCTCTAACACATAGTACTGTGTAAGACACGATTAGGAAGTAGTTAAAGATAAGTCTAAGAAATGATAAAAAAATGAGAAAAATCTACTTTAAAGACTAGTTATAATGTTTTGCTCTTTCTAACTCTCTGCCTCTAACACATAGTACTGTGTAAAGCACGATTAGAAAGTAGTTAAAGATTAGTCTAAAATGTACCCAAAGTCGGCTGCAAGTTATTAGTATTCTGATCTCTAAAAGATAGACAATTTATAATAAAGAGACCATTCATATGTTAGCAGACAGATTTGAGAAATAAAACTAAAAATCAGCTATGAAAATAAAGTAAAGACAACAACTTTGAATCTGTCAACTGAAACTACCACTAGACATAAAGCAAATACATAAACACACAAACAATCCCAGGTTAAAAACCTGCAAAAGAACAATGCTGATCAGCTTAAAATAAAGGCTAGAAATGAAATAGCATGAAAGTAAATTACGCTGTACATATGTCAAGAAAAGGAAATGTTGAATGGAAATAAGGAAATGTTGAACATAAAATACTATACAAGGCTAACATGAACAGGGGCCCTTCATTCATATAACCCAAAGAAGACTTAAGGTATTGAAAACTTCAGAACAACACTGCTTCTATTACTCCATGTGCAGGAAATTACAGTCAAGAGTGCTAGAACAGCACTATTAAAACAGAGTCTGGAAATGCACTAAAATTATAAAAAGTTCATAAAACACAGAAATTAAAAAGTTATATAAGCATACGGAGACACAAGTTTTTATAGGCATATGAAAGATATCCTAATGCGTACAGCTAAAACTGAAAAATAACTAACTATCATGCGTAATTAAGGTTAAATAACACGTCATAAGCCTGCGTGGATGAGCTGGAGGTTCTGGTCGTTATGGGCATTGAATCCAGAGTTGGATTATGTCTCCCACAACCTACGTAACACGGACAAGTCACCGTCTGAACTGACGTGACCCAACAGCTTACGCATCACCGTTAAGCTGCCTTTGTTGACCGTAACTTGACCCTTGTTGACCGGAGGTACAGATGATGTGGATGGCTGAACAAATAGCACAGGAACCTCGAGCACCTTGATTCCTAAGTGCCCATGTGGCTCATTTGGCAAAATGACACGTGGAACCTTGAGATTAACAAAAAGGCTGCGGAATCACCAGATGGCTGCAGAATCGGCAGAAGGTTGCGGAATGCCTGTAAATATGTCAAAATCTAAACAAAACAGTCACACATTAGCAAAGCTCACTTGATCATGCTTAATGACATCTAATGTAATGATCTGGGTGGTTTTACATTGAAAATGAGGCAAAAGAGAGAGGTAAGTGATGAAAAACAGTAGGTAATAGTGGATGATGAGGTGTAAGTTAGAGGCTCTACATACCCCCACTACGAGGGCATTGCATCTCCTCATGCAAAAACACTGCTTAATCAACTTGCTGTGATGCCTCTGCCAAGACATCTAATCTTCTCCTCTTCCTCCGTGTAGAGATATCAATTCTCAGTCTTTTCATCAGACATCTGAATCTCAAATTAATCAAATCTCTGTTTAGCCTCCTGCATTTCTTCTTTAACTTTTTGTTTTCTTTTTTCAAAAGACCCATATGAAGCATGGTGTTATCTTGGATCATCTTATCCACTTTAGATTGCTCTTTCAATTTTTCATTTTCTTGTATGATATGGCGATTTAGAACCTCAATCTCAAAAATTTCCTGTTTTAATGAGTGAACTTGTTGCTCCAAAGGTTGAACATTGCTTGGGCCAGCAGCTGCTTGCTCCAACGTCTCCAAATAATTATAAACTTTCTGCTGATCTGGGTCAACTTCAGGTGACTTCTTTGGACTCGGTTCATACTCAAATTCAGATCCATGTTCATGCTCAGGTTCATGCTCAAAAGGACTCTCCTCACATGGAGGACTAGTCTCAACAGACTCAGCATGTGGAGGACTTTTAGCAACCTTTTCAGGTGTGCCCAAGTCAATAAAGGATGGCCCTTTGTTCTTTGTGGCCTTCATTTTGCCTTTTAATCTGTTGCTCCTTCTTACGATGGTAGTGCTCTGTTTTTCTTTTTGTACCTTTTGCTTCTGTTTTTCCACCTTTTTGGAAAGTGCAGTTTCATGGAGTTTGGCCATTCTTTGAGCTAAGGGATGAGTGTCTTCTTCACTGGAGTTTGTAGGAGTGAGGTAAGTTTCCTGAGCTATAGCTTTTCCTTTATTTTTCTTTTGCTTCTTCCTACTCTGCATTCTCTTTTGAGCAACTTCTTTGGCAAGTTCTGAAAGAGTTTCTGTGATGATTCCTTGGGCTGCTTGGTCAATATCTACAACAGACTCAAGGTCAATTTCATGTTTAGAATGATGTACATTAGTTTCTTCTTCAATATGTTCTTGGACAGTTTCCTCTTGAACAACAGTTTCAGGGGTAGCCTCTTTTCTCTTTCTTCTACTCTTTTTAGGCACAGAGGTTTCTCCTGCTTCTTCAAAATGGTTTCTTACAAGAAATCTCTCCCAGGTATCTCTGTTTGCTTTCAATTGTTCCTCAACTAACATCTTAACAAGACCATGATGATACAGATGTGATTCAATGTTTCCTGGGTTCCTTTGGACAATTGAACACATTTTTCTAAGACTTGAGAGTAGAAAATATGGAAGGTTAATATCTTCTCCTAAGAAATGCATCATGACTTTTGCATGGTAAACATATAAAACTCCAAACCTTCCCTCACAAGTCAAGATTTTTTGCACTAATAAAAGTAAAGTTGTCCATTCTTCCTTAACATAAGTAACAGGAAACCCTTTTGTAAAGATGCTGGTATCCATACCTGGGTTCTTTAAGATTTGCTTCCACTGTTGACCTTGTACTAATCGTTTTTTAAACCATCTTTCTCCAGTCTGTGGGAGTGACGTGGCTTGTGCTATGCTTCTCTCAGTGACTGTAAACTTTAGATCCCCACCTCCACTTGATTGTCTTTGTCTCTGAAAGACCGTGCAAAGGTCTTCGTAACCTCTTTGTGGTAACCTCTGAACTTCTGGATGCATTGTAGCCAGTTTGCTTTTTGCAATGCTTCTTTAACCTGAGGGTATTCCTCTAGAAATTTTGAACCCTCTGGTTCTGCCCTTAAGAGTTTCCCCATTGGCTCTACGGCTCTGTTCTAAAACACGGCTTCAATAGTGGCCTTAACACAGTAAATTCACGACTCTGTTCTAGAATTTTGTGGAAAAGGAGGTTACACGGCTTCAGCAATAGCCTTAACACAATAAATTTACGGCCTTGACATAGTGGATTTACGGCCTTAACACAGAGGATTATGGCTCTTGACCCTTGCTACAGCCGTAACAGACTTTCACTGGTGATCAGAATTAGCGGAGAGGAATAAAACAGAGTATGGTTAATGGTGGCAGCGTAGTGAGCACAACGTGAACAACGTGGAAATGAAACAGCGTGAATGGAATGATATGAGCATAGGAGGGTAGAAACGGCTAAGTTTATGAGCGTAGGAGGATAGAAACGGCTAGGTTCTTAAGTTTCGGTGTAGGTTTACACTTGGATGCGGGGTTATGTCACAGAGAGACATAGTACAGTAGGCTACGTCACTTAGGTACGAAAGCCTTAATGAAAGAAGCAGCCGCAAGTGAATTTCAAAATCGTGGTAATCAAAGACTGATAGGTTTTGGGAAATACGTGGATGTATGGTCGCATGATAGGGAAAATTGGTAATCATTACATTTAGTGGCAAGAAACATAACCTAGAAAACTTTGCAAAATGAGATAACCGTAAGTTTAGGATTTAGATCATACCTCAGATCCGTGCTTGGATTGCCTTTGATTTTTCCACTAACCCTTCATTGTTTTATTGATGTTGCATGACTCTTTCCATTTATTGTTGATGACTTCTGAACTGTAAAAAAAATAAAATTAAAAAACAGATCGTGTTTTTCTTATGCAGGTGCAGAGGGCTGCGGAATGGCTGAATGGCTGCAGAATTGCCAAACAGCTGCAGAAACTGCAGTGGTAACCTCTGGCTGCACAAAAACAGCTTTAGCTATCTAAAAATGACTTTATTAATGGAATGGAATGTAGTGAACGGATGGATGGATGAAAAAAAATGAAGTGGAGTGAAAATGAATGAAATGGTGGATGAAATGGTGGTAATGATGACAATGAGATGGAATAAGGAGAGAAAGAGAATTATTTTTTTTTTTTGGAAAACGTGAGGTGTCAGGTGACCCTGATTTTCACCTCAGGTTTTCTGCATGAGACTGCCAATCAGAGATTGGTTTTAAGGCTCATACATTTTTTTTTTTTTCAAAAACCAAAGATTAGGCTGATGGAGGAGAAGAATCCTTCTCCACCAACCTGATTGCAAAATCTTCTTTAAAGAACTTGATAAACTCTTCTTTTGAGAATGGCTTTTGGTAGATTTTCAAACGATGGCCATTCACAATAAGAGGAGTATGAATTTCATCGATAGTTTTCACTCGAACTGCTCCATTGCTAAAGACTTCATCAATCTCATATGGCCCAAGCCAATGAGTTTGAAACTTTCCTTTGAAGTCTTTGAACTTTGAATCAAACAATAGAGTCCAATCTCCTTTCTGAAACTTTCTTTCTTTGATATGACGATCATGCCATTTAGATATTTGGTGCTGAACTAGATCGGTCCTTAGAATTGCATCTTGTCTT
>APFE030308415.1:42067-58081 GCA_000404065.3 Pinus taeda | reverse complement strand
ACCTCCTCCATTGTTTCCTCCTCTTCCTCCTCTACCTCTACCTCTACCACCTACTTCTTCCTTTGCCATGATGGTTCTCCTAGGGATTTCAAAATCTTCTGGTTCTTCTACAAAAGGTGAATGAGAAGGGATTTCTCCTTCTTCCTCAGATGATTCTACTTCCTCAATTACAATTTGTCTTTCTGTAGGAGAAAGGGAAGAGTCTCTTCCTAGTTCAAATTCAATAGAAGGTGTAGGAGAGTCAACTCTTGGCTCTTGAATTCCAGGAATTCTAGAACTAGGAGTATCGGTTGGAGATAAGGGAGGTGTCTCTTGTCTATCCCTTGGAGCAGATGGACTTGTAAAAATTGAACCTCGAGCTCTAGCTAAAAACCTTCCTCTAGAATCTCTAGCTCTATGCATGTCATTTTTTTATTTTCTTCAAGTCAAGTTAATAGTTCTTTTTTCTGATCTTCCAGTTCACTCTAGGTGCAAGAAGAGAGCATACTCAAGAAACTACTAAATCAATAACTTTCTCTTTTCTGATCCTCCAGATCACTTTGCAGTGCAAGAGGAGAGCATACTTTGATAGATTATCAACTTCTTTCCTTGAAATCTTATGTTTTTTGTTTTTTTTTTTAAGAATATGGCTACTTAATTTCACTTCCCCGGCAACGGCGCCAAAATGTTTGGTCAATTTAGTATTCCTAAATTGATATCATTAATTGTCAACCCGGGGCTCGTAAGCTGATGAAGTGAAGGTGTACTATATGTACTTAAGCAACCTCTTAAAGCTTTTTTTTGTCGTTTGGGGTGTTGTTTATGGTTAATTTATCTCCCTGAGATGGAGTGATGTATTTATAAACAGATGAGTGATGGTGTTTGTAAGGTGAATTCTAGATGAGTGAAGGTGTGTGATTAGTGGTTTCTAACTACTTGCTGAAAAGGAAAACTTGAAGGAAATAAATGAATTAAAATGAACTGAAAGCAAAGAACCACTTTCTAATGGCATTAGACACCATTCATGCTGTTGCAAATAAAAGGTAAGAAAAATCACTTAAAAGACCAATGATAATGTTTATCTCTTCCTAACTCTTTGCCTCTAACACATAGTACTGTGTAAGACACGATTAGGAAGTAGCTAAAGATAAGTCTAAGAAATGATAAAAATGAGAAAAATCTACTTTAAAGACTAGTTATAATGTTTTGCTCTTTCTAACTCTCTGCCTCTAGCACATAGTATTGTGTAAAGCATGATTAGAAAGTAGTTAAAGAGTAGTCTAAAAAGTACCCAAAGTCAGCTGCAAGTTATTAGTATTATGATCTCAGAAAGATAAAGAATTAATAAAGAGACCATTCATATGTTAGCAGACAGATTTGAGAAATAAAACTAAAAATCAGCTATGAAAATAAAGTAAAGGTAGCAACTTTGAATCTGTCAACTGAAACTACCACTAGACATAAAGCAAATACATAAACACACAAGCAATCCCAGGTTAAAAACCTGCAAAAGGACAATGCTGATCAGCTTAAAATAAAGGCTAGAAATGAAATAACATGAAAGTAAATTACGCTATACATATGTCAAGAAAAGGAAATGCTGAATGGAAATAAGGAAATGTTGAACATAAAATACTATACAAGGCTAACATGAACAGGGGCCCTCCATCATATAACCCAAAGAAGACTTAAGGTATTGAAAACTTCAGAACAGCACTGCTTCTATTACTCCATGTGCAGGAAATTACAGTCAAGAGTGCTAGAACAGCACTATTAAAACAGAGTCTGGAAATGCATTAAAATTATAACAAGTTCATAAAACACAGCAATTAAAAAGTTATATAAGCGTGCGCAGACACAAGTTTTTATAGGCATCTGAAAGATATCCTAATGCGTACAGCTAAAACTGAAAAATAACTAATTGTCATGCGTAATTAAGGTTAAATAACACGTCATAAGCCTGCGTGGATGAGCTGGAGGTTCTGGTCGTTATGGGCATTGAATCTAGAGTTAGATTATGTCTCCCACAACCTGCGTAACACGGACAAGTCACCGTCTGAACTGACGTGACCCAACAGCTTACGCATCACCGTTAAGCTGCCTTTGTTGACCATAACTTGACCCTTGTTGACCGGAGGTACAGATGACATGGATGGCTGAAAAAATAGCACAGGAACCTCGAGCACCTTGATTCCTAAGTGCCCATGTGGCTCATTTGGAAAAATGACACGTGGAACCTTGAGATTAACAAAAAGGCTGCGGGATCATCAGAGGGCTGCGGAATCGGTAGCAGATGGCTGCGGAATGCCTGTAAATATGTCAAAATCTAAACAAAACAGTCACCCATTAGCAAAGCTCACTTGATCATGCTTAATGACATCTAATGTAATGATCTGGGTGGTTTTACATTGAAAATGAGGCAAAAGAGAGAGGTAAGTGATGAAAAACAGTAGGTAATAGTGGATGATGAGGTGTAAGTTAGAGGCTCTACAGGAATTAAGCCCCTATTAATTATGAAATTCCCTAATCTGGATTGTGCAATTATTCTAGGTCCTTCCTATAAGTGCATGCACCATTTGTACACGTCGGAATATTCTACAATTGAGAGTACATTGCCTTGAAATCTCCATCTCAACTGGGTGACTCAGATTCTCTGCATGCATGATCTAATTTAGGCTGGTTGATTAATTATTTAGTTGATCATTGAGTGTGGTTGAAGTTCCACTTCCATATCTTCACCTTCCACTAGTTCCTCCAACAGTTAGAACTAGTTTAACTAACCATAAATAAATTTAACTGAATTAAATTACTACAACTGAAATTAACTCAACCTAGGCTCCTAGAATTTAGGAACCCGTTGCACATAGTTGAACTACATGTCCCTAACTCAAATTAACTGAGCTAGACTCCTATTTTTTAGGAACCAACTCAAGTAAAATGAAATTCAAATCATTAACTCGGATTGAGTGTTCTTAACTGAGTGACAAGTGCTATGGCACCTAAATTAACTCCTCCAAGTTGTCTGCTGATGTACAATTTCGAATTTTCTCAAATTTAATTAAGGTAAAAAAAATTGAGACTTTCTTGTTGCATTTTCAACAACCCCATTACTCTTATTTTTAAGGCATAAAAATTTAGCTCGAGTGCTATTGCAGAATGCAAATGATTTTGGAAAGAGCCTAAACATTTTGTCTTATCGCATCTCTTGTTACTTCACAACTCCTATAATTTCTCAATGGTAAATTACAATACCGCGTTGGAAAATTACTATAGCAATGACAAAGATTTAAGCTTCATACTGGAACCGTGTAGCACTTTAGGCACTACCACATTTCATCCATATTCACTTAAATCAACATATACAATTTTCACTTGCGAAGAGAACATTTACATTAGTTTGATAATCCAAATTAGTTTTCATTAAATATTGATTTAGATTCAATGCGACGACTGTGTAGTATGAACAAAGAAGAAGCATTAGAGAAATTTAATGGATTTTCACTTGCTTAAGTTGTAAATACACAACCATTTCACTATTACTTTGGTACATATGCTTATGATTTCAATAGTACCTTTCATTAAGGTTTGAAAAGATGGTTGTAACGTGAATCTTCATTGAACAAATGTGGTGGTTAATTTCACTTAAGTATGAAATGACCCACAATCTACGTGTTAAATAGGATAAAATTGATTATAATTAGTCACTAGAGTTAACACTTAAAGTACATGGATTAATGCTTTAATTGCAGGAATTAACATTATCATTTGTTTCAACACACTAGTGACGCATGCCTATCAGAGAGGACATATATGGTTTTTTATTCAACTTAAATGACATCACGATCGGAAATGTATATAGAGTGTGAAATAGGGAAGTGATTAACTGTGTTGAGTAATTTGATGGTTGGACTGGTCCCTGCCTCTTTTCTTAGTTATTGATGTGCTTGCATGATTAAGATAGTGTGGGCCATCATTTTGTCCTTATTCGAAACTGATATTTTGTATGTGGCAACACTTCCCATCTCTGCAATATACTACGATGGGTATGTTAAGGAAATTTAATTTTAAGTAGGAGAACACTTATGTTGCAAAAAATTAACTTTAACTAAACCTATATACCAAATGTTTTCTAAAGTGACAATTTTTTTTAGAAAATATCCGTTTGCAGAAGTAGTTGTGTAAAACAATAGTAGCATAAATTCGAGGAGGTGTGCACAATAAGGTTCTCCCACACATACCCCTTATCCAAACATTCTTTTTTCGACACACTAAAAATTTAAAAGCTTATGGATGTGAAAACGTTAACTAAACCTATATACAAAATGTTTTTTAAACTAACGCTTTTTTCAAAAAAGACCCAATTGCAAAAGTAGTTGTGAAGAAGAACAACTATGAAGTCGAGGATGTGTACAAAATAAAGTTGCCCTTGCACATACCTTTTTCCTGCACATCCTTTATTCAACACACTAAAAATATAAATCCCCTTGGCCAATAATTAATAAAGAAGCCCCTGTTTTATTGGATGATAGTAACATAACTATCTCCTTTAATAGAAAGTCCAGGAAATTTGTTCTTTCACTTTAGCTCATAAATTACTAGATTCATAAACATTGACGTTAACAGAAAAATATGTCCTTTCCTCGAATCCATTGCAGATGGCTATTTAGTTGAATCCATTGTATTTAGTATGAAAATCCAATAAACTTGAAAAGGAATGGACTCTTGATTCATTCCATTGTGGATGACTATTTCATTGAATACCCATTGTATTCATAATGGAAAACCAATAAACTTATTATATGGTGGTATTAAGTGTTGTTTGGTGTGTAAGACATCATCTGTAAAGGTTGATACAAATATATATTTGTAGAGCTAGTATATAAAATATGATTGTTATTTTACAAGATAATTTGCGTAGTGTGAAAATTTTGTTGCTATTTTTTTTAAACTGACAATTTAAATGTTTCGAGAAGGTATTTGTTTTCCCGATAACAAAAATTGAAATAAATAGCTTTTAGTACCTTTCCTAAAAGAGTCAACAAGTCTTGCTTGTTTTCAATTTAAAAGTTGATTAGAAAATGAAAGCAAATACTTCCACAAAGAACATTTACATTAGTATGATAATCCAAATTGGCATATTCGACAAAATAATTTTTGCTCATTTCATTAAATATTGATTTACATTTGTCCATGTTAGCTGAAGAGAAGTATTACAAAACCAAGTTTTAATTTAGAGAATTTATATCCCATTAACATGAAAAAAGTATAAGTGATGTAAGGTTTTTGGACTATTCTATTATGTGTTCTAAGAAATTATTTGCTTTACTAGTTTCAAAGAACTTCAATAAGTGGCTTTTAGTACATTTTGAATTTCAAAATTGGCTAAGAAGGTAAAAAAAAATTCTAAGAATTTCTTTATTGATCAACAATGCTTCCTAGAGGTTGGGGCTCCTCCTAATTGTTTTGCCAAAATCGAGGTTTGTTTGCTCCATTCATGGTTTGCAACAACTCTTCTACTTGATATCTTATGGCGCCTAGTTCATCTTCCAACCATGCAAACCTTTGCTAAAGTTCCAAAATGATATTCATCAACATTAAAATATCTTGACTCACTGTATATAACTCTTCCCGCATGCTTCTACCATTGCCTCCTTAATCCATTTCTCCTACTCTTACTATTGCAATAGTAATAGCTATACCAGGTTACTTCCTTCCTGACAAGATAACATAAATTAAGTGACACAACATAGCCCCCCCCAAAGTCTTTGAGACTACTCCAATAGAGTTTGGTCCAACACCAAATTAATAAGGCAAAGAATATCAATATTTTGTTGACAAGCCAATTGTATTGGAAATTGTTTTTGTATTGTGATTTTAAGGTTTTTGCTATAAGATGCTAGGTGTTTTTAAATGTATCCAATTTGGTTACATATATTTAACATATAGTTCATAAAAAAAATCTTTGCAATTTATCAATAGATAAATTTGCAAGATATATCCATGTTACATCTACATTTAAATTGGATTTCAAAGTCCAAGCAAAGTTTCCTTTTAAAGCAATTTTGTTTTAAAACAAAAAAAATCTCAGAATACACTATTCAAGAAAAATAGTCTCGACAATGACAATACCATCCATCCATCCATCCATTTTTTTTAAGGTCACAGCCAAGCCAAACACCAAATTGGTGTATGAGACCCCCTTGTTTGTGGGACAAGGGACCCACCTCCGCGCAGCGATTTGACTGCTAAGTCTACGAAGGCATACATACTCTACCCCCCTCTGGTTTTGAACCTGTGACCTCTTAGGAGGAAACACATGCTCTTAACCATTAGGCCCACTCAAGCTGTATAAAAAAAATTCAAAAAACAACACACATGTGATGAACCATACCACCACAACATTTTCCACTTCGACAACAAACCAGACAAAGTGCTTTCCTACAAACTTTAGAGACGAGTTTAGAGACAACAAGCCTACGTATAGTGCATGAGAAGCCATAAGATAGCTAAACCACTAACTCACATTAAAGTTATACAAGGACATTCAACTGTTATCCATCTTGATGGTATTCATTTTCCATTGATCGCAATGAATCCACCCAGTACTGAATTTTCTGATCTATGATCAGAAAGGATTATTCCAATATGGGTTACTAAAAACCACACCCGAGCTTCTTAAATTCCTACCCGAGAGATTCAAATCCTTATCAATATGGTTCATGATTGTTTCATTTTGCACGGCTTAGAGATCGATATCAACATAGTCTTGAAAAAATTAAATTATGAATACGAACAATTGAATACTTCTTTTAATACGCTATTATCCAGTCCCGTTAACTGTGAAAGTAAAATGTTTTAAAAAACAAAGATTACAAGTTTTCATTTTCACTAAATGCGGACCTTTGATTCCAATCGCTTTGTAGTTTTTGTACCAAATTAAAAACCAAAGTTGTGTTGCAAAATCAAGAAACATAGGATTTGATACATTAAAATAGAAAATTCCTCCCATGTCCAATTTTGAGGTTGCATCTGTGCACTTTTCCTGAATTATGCTAAAGTAATTGAGTAATTCACGGTATTATATTAGCAATTCACTCCCAGTTTGGCCAAGTTGGATAGCTATATGATATGAATTTCTTATAAACTTAATCCAAATCAATATAATTTTGATAAGTTGGTTTAATAGGAAAAAATGATCTCACCTCGTAGTGAATGTAAAAATTATTGATGATCTTTTCCACAATTTGCTCACCCTTCAAAGCTCTTGGCATATCGGAGAATTTATCATCATTTGTGCAATGGCTAATCAACATTTTTTTATGAATTTAAGGTTATTAATTTTTCATTTGAGTCCCAAGAGGAAGGCATACCCATTTATCTTAAAAGATTAAAACTAATACTGAACGAATCAATTCATTTTGAGCCAACATGCACTTCTCCTGCATTTTCTAGATAAAAATTATTTTAATGATAACATAATTGGTTTGTAATGCCCAACTAGTTCTGTCATGAACCACTTATAGTTTCAACTGCTCTTCACCTCTGACATTAAGAAATTCAATCACTCTATTCACAATTGATGGTTTATTCCCTAATTCTTGCTCAATCTACTCTGCTACCATTTTTGGAATTTTAAATAAATTTGTTTCATGACAAACTACTACAAATTATTCCCATAAATATGAAATATAACTAACAATACCTCTGCACAACATTCTTTTGGTTTCTATTAATGGTTTTGTGCCAATCAAGTTTTTCTTATACCAGTCAATCTGAATTTGCAATGAAGTTTTTTTCTTAAGTTCATCGACAAGAATATTACATTTTTTTTCCAACTCCTCATCGGCTAGTCTCAATTCCTTCTTCAAATTTTCAATTTTCATTCTTTAAAATGAGTGATGGCATTATGTCTACTAATTTTTCTAAAGGATCTCCCTCTGTTATTGTTGTTTATGAGCTACTTACTTTACATTTATGTTCTTCCTTTTCCTTTAACAAGCATTTAGTTTGAACTTCCAAATCCTCCAACTACTTGTTTAGTTCAATAATTAACAAAAGTTGTTGCTCCTTCTCTTTTTGCATTTCTTCTAATTCTAGAGTTTGGACATACTTCAAAGCTGGAATATTAAGCTTCTACTTCAATACTTGGATATCATTTTCCCTAGACTTTATTAACTCTTGAATTGTGATTGAGTCATTTGGATATGCTCCTCACTTTATAATAATGTTCTCTAAATTATCAATTTTCATCTGTTTAGTTCTCATAGAAATCTTCTCCCATTTAAGTTGGTTATTTACCTTAGTCAACAAATTTTCAAGTCCAACAACACCTGCAACTAAGCTTTATATACTTCTACATAACATCTCCCTAGTTTTTATGTGAATATCCATATGATCAATCACATGAATATATTTTAGTCAATTGTAAGCTTGGAAGCTTTGTAATCACCTACAGTGTTAATAATCTAGGATTTTATCTCTAAGAATACCATTTGGAGCTAGCCCTTTTGATAATAAAGGGCTAATAACAATATGGTTTGTGAAACTGTGCCTTGATTCCAAAACTCGTTGATTTCCTGTCTTAATTTAGCAATTCTATTCTTGATTTCCATGAATTGAGAGAAGATGATTTCCTTCTTGGAAGAAGTCGTAGATGATGTATTAGATAATGATACTCTGATCTTGGAGTAGTTGAAGATAACAATTCTAGATTTAGAATAGCTTTTCTTGAAGTGACCTCCATGACTAAAACTACTTTCTCTTCTATTCGCTGTCTCTTTTGTACTCTAAATTTGCTACTATATGACCTAGAAGATGTTTGTTCAATGTCCAAAGATGCCCTTTTTAATTCCTTCTTTCTCTATTGAGGAGCTTACAGCATATCTATCTTTGATTTCTAATGTGTTCTAAAAGCTTATTGTACAACTCGTGAAGGATCCTTGTCCAAAATCTCTTTATTATCATAATGTTCCACCTTAACTTTGCCACATGCTTATGAGGATCCACTTTATGTTCAACTCTTTTACTTTAAATAATCTCATAAGGGTCATAGTGCCAAACCCCTCCCCATGTAAACTTCATTTCCTTAAGCATGGTTTCAACTTTTGCACTAGCTATTCTAGTATTTGCCACAAATGGCCCAACCCCCACTTTTGATTTAAAAAGAACAAGACGTTTTGTCACCAAAAAATGAATTTGATTTGCATTTAAGCATTTCCTTATAGATTCTAGCCCAAAAATTCTAATAGGAAGGAAAATTGGGAGTCTATAGGGTTCCAATTAACTACCATATATTCTAATCTTAGTAAATTCCTTATACATATACCAATATACCATTCTAATTGCATTGCTCAACTATGAAATTATGTTTATCTCAGGGAATATTCTTGCTGGAAATATATCATAGATGAGTCTAATAGAAACTAACAAAAACTTGTTAGAAAATTTTGAGAATGAACACTCCTGAGAATGCTTTCTTGACATCAAGGTCCAGTGAATAATTGAAAGAACATTACCACTGAAATCCTGTCTTTTCAATTGTATACTATAAAATTTGTCTACTTGAAAGAATAAAATATAAACTAGAATAGACCAATACCTAAAAGACTTGGTGACCTTGTAAATTTTCAATTGATAATTAACAACATCATATAGGTACTAACTGTAGTCAAATTTGACAAATGATTTCTTAAAAAATGAACTAGAAGACATAAAACCTAGTATAACTTCATCCACTATTTGGCCATGCTCATATCCTAGTAGACAAAAAATCATTGAAATGATTTGTCTAGTTGTCTCTCAGAAAATATTTGAGGAATATGGTAGATTGTGTTTTGGTAATAAAGAGGATGAAATAACTATAGATTTTTCCTCCAAGCTTAATTCATGACACAATTGCTTCAAGAATTCTTCACTCAAAGGTATGACCTTGTTAAGCATTATAAGCTTTAGCATTTACAAAACAGATTCAAGGTTAATAAAGAACAACATAGACCCAATCTTTGACACTATTTCCTATGTTCTTGGATGATATCTTTTGGAATACCAAGTAAAAAAATCGGGAAATGGGTGAGTTTGGGGTATGATAAATTGGGCCAAGTAAGACTCCCCCACTAATGAGACATGATGCAAATCTTTAAAACAATGGCGTGTTGAGGTTCAAAGCTCATACAAGTCAAATTCATAGTGAGTTTCATGAACATCAATCTCTTGGTAAATCAAAGGAAACTCATCAAAGTTAATAGAGGTTTTAGGTGAGGATTTAACATCTTTTTCCTTCATATCTACAATTTACAGATTGAAATGCAATGGAAAGATGAAAATAGAATGACTAGTTGGCAACTTTGATGCAAAAATTCGAAATAGAAATATGCATCAAACTCCTATAAGATTATTTGTGGTTCAAATAGTACAAATGAACTGGAAAAGTTGTTTTCTCAAAACCTATATTTCCAATAAGGACAAAATGTAGCTCCCACTTCTCCCCCCGCCTTTTGACAGGACCAACATATCTTCAAATATGTATGATTTTTAACGTAATGAACAAGACACGAATCTTTATTTCATTTAATAAAAGCATTCACGTCTCATAAAGAGCAGAGTACATATAATGAAAAGCAAGAGCCAAAAAATTTCCATATATCTTGATCATGTGCACTACTTCTTCCATGCACAAATTACTCCACACAATTTCTTTTTTCACATTTTTCCTTTCCCGCACACTTTCTAAATCAACGATATCAATTGTTTTCATGCCACTTGTTAATATTATAAATACTTCAGGATATAATATTTATCATTGTTTAATGGTCTTTTGCACCTAAATAATTATGTTTACTTGATCCAGGTGGCTCTAGAAACTCTTAGAATTCAGAAGTGGCTTAGGAAAAGCTCAAAAATAAAAGTTTTCAAATTTCACTCGAACTAGGATCAACTCATAGTGCTCATTGTCCTTATTCTAATGGCACAAATGACACTCCAATTCGAGTTCATATGCTCAACATATTCACGGTCAAAATTTTGGTCAAACTAGGACGAGTGGCAGCCACTAACGAGGAAACAATTTCGAATTTTTTAGCACACGCATTCTGACCGCCAGAATGGGCGAATTTGTCGCCTCTTTAATTTTTCTAGTAAACCACAAAAACCGATTGAATATTTTTTGCTAATGTTTTTTATATAAAACAAAAAATATATAAAAAAAAGTAGGGGTGGCAGGCCACCACCCCCGCCAACCCTAATGAGCACATAACCAATACATATTGTACATGGGGGCATGCCACCAAATCGATGGACCTGCCACCCAACTCGCCACATGTATTAACAACCACCATGTAATGTGGGGCCAACTCAGATTGAACCCGCCACACCCAGTGGGTCGGCTCGGCAATTGGGTGACCCCAAATGGCGTTATAACTACCAACACTTAAAACAAAACAAAACACCTCCAAGTCTAATACCTTTGCCAACAATCATCAACAAACCGCCAAATTTAAATCACCAAAATCATAACTACATCTAAAATGGGAGCCTAGTGGGTTTGACCTCGAGCCTCCCCAGTGTCATATTTGCCACTTGCCAACAAATCACAATGATTACTTTGTAATTGTCACCAACCCTCATGTACTTAAACGATGCTCATTTGCCCAATGGTGGAGGAGAGCACTAAGCGGAGGAGTGACACGGTGGACCCAAGTGCAGGCATGGTTACCGAGGTGAGTATATTCCATGTAGAATCAATGAGGAATCTAAAAGATTCACTCGAGGGCAATTTTTCATAGTGACATAATCACGCCAACTTTATACTCAATTGAACCAGAATTTCATAGGGAATGTGATGGTGTGGTATGTTTTCTCATCTGAGCAATGAAATTTCAGGCAGTCGGCAGTGAGGAATCTTTGTAGAATCTTGAGGAATCTAAAAGATTCCCTTAGAGGTTGATTTTTTACAAAGGCAGAATGATGCCGACTTTATAGCCATTTTTCTTAGAATTTTGCAAGGAGCATAGTGGCGTGCTTAGAATTTCCATCTGAGTAGCTGATTCTTCCCCATCTTCAGGAAGGAATCTTTGGGGGAATCTTCAAGATTCATGAGGGTCCAAATTTTGATGGTGTCAGAAAGGGACCAAGTTTATACTCATTTGACATGATTTCATGCCACGAGTTCAATGGTGACAACCGTTTTTGTAGCTGATCATTGCATTTTCTAGCCATCCCCGAAATTGGAGGTATATGATGCAGTGATGTCATGTTTTTCTTTTGATTTGTTGAGATGATGATTTTGTTGTTGAGATCCTTGTTACCATTATGTTGAAGGATACTTGTATGCCTCATCATGTGAGAATTTATTAGCTTGTCACGCTTGAGGAGGGCCCATATGAGTAATATTTCCTATAGGAGAAAGTCTTGTGGAGAGACACGCCACTCTGGTTGATGGAATTTATCCTTGTAATGACACATAATGTACCATGTACTAATCATCATCTTGTAACATTTAATGAAGCAACCTCCCCACTCTTGACACCGGGCCCAGAGAGGTAACCCACACTAGGTGAACTCATTATCAATGTGTGTGTGTGTTTTGATTTGATGGTGGTATTTATGTTCCCTCTTCTTTAAAGTATGCACATGTGGTTTTTCATACTCTTTCACATGAAATTATGCTAACATCACATAAGTAAAGTATCTTGGTTAATTCCAGTACCTGAAGATATAACCAAAGCAAGTTTGGTATCATAGCGGTCTTCTTGTTCATGGAAATTATGAGTGGGAATGATTGAATGTGCAACTAGAAAGAAAATGGAGGGTGATAGATATCTATACAAGTACCTCCTTAGGATGGCAAGCATGGTATATCTAATGTATGCAGATTATGAGGAGAAAATGGCAAGAGAGGAAGAGGAGAAGAAAGAGAAGAGGAAAATGCTCCATCTACCTCCTTGTGTGAACATTCTTCTTCATCATCATTTTCTCATCATTTAGATGAGGATATCAATCAAAGCCTTCAAGAAGAGAATGCTGAAGTGAGGATACTTCTATGAGAAGAAAAAAAAAGAGAAGAAGAAATTGCATCTTCAATTATGAGCCATAGAAGAGGCCTTGGAAAAGTTGAAGTGCAACAAAATCTTTGTGAAGCCATCATCACCTGCTTCAAAATTGAAAGCTGAGGTAAAAAGTGTTGGTAGTTCTTCAGTTTCATTTGCACACGATATTATTTATGTTGGAAACATGGAGGTTCCCATTTCAGGAACTCGCATGAGACTCCTTACCAAGATGGGGTATAAAGGAAGAGGACTTGGTGTTAATGGCCAAGGAATGACTCAATCATTAGAGGTTGTACAAAGACCTCAATTTTCAGGTTTGGGGTACACCAAAGGAGAATGCTCGAAGGTAGCAGAAGCTTCCAAGGCATTGTCAAAATTGTTGAGCAAAGGCAATGATTGGAACACATCACAATCCTCCCATGACAGTGCACATTGCAGAGGAAGAGCCAAGGAAACCTCCCATCACCAGTATTGCACCAAAGATAACCAAGAGAGGTATACAAAGTCTCAGTATTCTAAAGTTAATTTTATTATAAGCATATTGTTAATGATGAGCATAAATCATGATGCAGAAAACCATGTAACCTTGTGCTTTGCATAACCATGTGGTTGTTTAGTGCTGGAAGAGAATGGAAGCAAGAAAGAGGATAAGGCGTGAAATGCCTTCTCCACATTATGGAAGGAAGAAGGTTGAGCAGTTCTAGAGGAAGAAGACTTTTTGCAATCATTGCAATAGAGGTAGTCATTAAAGAGCCACATGTTGCAGGCTCCATTGAGAGCATCGACTTAAGGAGAAAGCGCTCATGTAGGAACCAGTGGGAAAAATTGTTCAACAAGTAGATCTGCCACATCCTTGGTGGTTCACTTTGTTGAGTAAGAGATGGTTTTACTAGATATGGTAGCTCGTCATGGACGCATTTTGTAAATCATGCGTTTCAATATAATTTTAAAAGTGATGATGTGTTTTTCATCGCTTATTAAAGCAATGATGATGTTTTGGCCTTATTGATAGCTGGGGTATTGGTTTCTATTATGATGTACACTTGAACAAAGAGTGTGTTTTATAAACTCTTGGAAAGTATGGGGAAGATTGGGTCATAATTGGTCATGTAATTAAGCATGTAGTTTGCAAATATTGTACTACGGGTTTGTAGAGGAAGCAGGTGTCAGTTCATCACTTATGGCTTCAAAGGACAAGGGTGAAGGAGAAGGAAGTGTGACATGTTAGGACACTTGTTGTGCTTTCAATGTAACAAAGTAGTTACAGATTATGTTCATTCTTTTGGAGAACCAAACACTCCTTAGTGAGGAGGAATAATCCAAGTGGCTCCAAAATCACTCATAATTTAGAAGTGGCCTAGGAAAAGCTTAAAAACCAAAGTTTTTGGATTTCACCCAAACCAAGACCAAATCATAGTGATCTTTATTGTGATTCTAATGACATGAACGAAACTCAAATCCGAGTTTGTAAGCTCAAGATATTCACTGTCAAAGTTTTGGTCAAACTAGGCCCACTGGCAACCACTAACGAGGCAAAAATTTGGAATTTTTCGGCACATGGATTACGGCCTCTAGAATGGGTGAATTTCTAACCTCTTTAATTTTACCGATAAACCCCAAACACCAGTTGAATATTTTATGCTAATGTGTTTTATATAAAACACAAAATATATAAAAAAAGGATGGGTGGTGGGCCACCACCCCAGCTAACCCCAATGAGTACATAACTAATACATATTGTATATGGGGGAGAGCAACTAAATTGAAAAACCCACCACCCAACCCACCACATGTATTAAAAACCACCACATAATGCGGAGCTGATGGGGATTGTACCTGCTCGGCCCAGTGGGTTGGCCCGCTAGTCGGGCAACCCCAAATGGGGTTATAATCCCAACACTTAAAACAAAATGAAAGACCCCCAAGTTTAATACCTCCATCAATGGTCATCAACAAACCAACAAATTTAAATCACCAAACTCATAACCACATCTAAAATGGGAGCCTGATAGGTTTGACCCTAGGCCTCCCCAGTGTCATATTTGCCACTTGCCAATAGACCACAAGGGTTGCTTTGTAATTATTGCCAACCCTTATGTACTTAAACGGTCCTCATTTGCCCAACGGGGGAGGAGAGCGGTGACTGGAGGAGACACATGAAGGACCCAAGTGTGGGAGAAATTACTGAGGTGAGTATATCCTAGGGGAATATTCTCTAAAATATTCCACAAAATATTCCATGTAGAATCAGTGAGGAATCTAAATGATTCCATGTTGGGAAATTTCTCACAGTGACATAATCATGTCAACTTTATACTCAAACGAACCAAAATTGCACATGGAATGTGATGGTGTGGTTTGTTTCCTCATTTGAGCAACAAATTTTCAAGCACTCAACAGTGAGGAATCTTTACAGAATCTAAAAGATTCCCTTAGAGGCTGATTTTTTACAGAGGTAGAATGATGCCATATTTACAATCACTTTTCTCATAATTTCGCAAGGAGTGTAGTGGTGTGCTAAAAATTTTAATCTGAGCAATGGATTCTTCACTCATCTTCAGGAAGGAATCTTTGGGGGAATTTTCAAGATTCTCGAGGGTCTAGATTTTGGCAGTGTCAGAAAGGGTCCAATTTTATAGTTTTTTAACACAATTTCGTGCCACGACTTCAACGGTGACATCCATTTCTATAGCTGAGCTTTGGATTTTGTGTCCATCCCTGAAAGTGGAGGTATATGATGTAGTGATGCCTTTTTTTCCTTTTGATTTGCTGAGATCATGATTTTGTTGTTGAGATCCTTGCTACCATTGTGTTTGTTATGCAACCAACTCACAAAAAGATAGAAAAGATAGTTCAACACCTTAGAATTCAGCCTCTTTGAGGAGGCAACCTCCTTTACATTACACAAAAGAACAATTCTTGGATGATTCAAATGACAAAACCTCCTTTCTATATATAGGAGTCTAAGGGGTCACAATATAACCAAGCCGAC
>APFE030308415.1:7117-21021 GCA_000404065.3 Pinus taeda | reverse complement strand
AATAAAAATCTTGGCTTGCATTATTTTTATTTTTTCTCCTCTATTTATGGTAAATTTATATTTAAGAATATGTATCTTGCAAAACTCTTACCTGTTGACAAAAATAGAATCAAAACCTCTCGTTAAGAAAAATAGAATCAAAATGCTATATTTTCATTTACGAATCACAAAAACATGATTATATAAAAATACCAAACTTAATATAGTGTATATCAATTTTTTAAAATATGTGCTAATGTTTTTAAAACCACTGACTCAAAAAATTTATTAATAAGTTGGAAAAACATACCTATTACCTAAATAACCATATTAATCACTAATATATTGGATCGGTAAATTTTAAAACTTCTCTTAGTTATAATTATTACTATAAAATATATATAATATTATCTAATATTAATAAATAACTTTAGTATAATTATATATAAGATAGATAATAAGATATATATAATAAATTATAATATAATAATCTAATTATATAAATAACATTAATTATATATAAATATTTTTTTTTTCAGTAAATCAAAGAGTTTTTATTAAGTCAAAAGATTATACATCAGAGTACAATATCTCGAAATCTTAATTGCCTCATTATTATTAGATTTATTGGTTAGTATAGACATATGTAGACATATAGCAAACTATTAGAATAATCGTAACAACCACAACGGGAAAGGAAAGTAATACCAAAAGATCTTTAAGATCATAATACAACCGACCACCATTAGAAATAAGAATAATTGACTGGAACTTGATGGTCGAGTCTCAAGCTAAGTGAAGGAGGAGGTTTGAAGTCACAATGGACATGTTTCTCCATATGGACCATATCCAGCTTCTTGTGAATGTGCCTTTGACCCCTCATGTTGGCCAATCGATCATGCATCTGCCACTAGTTGCATTGGAGATTTTTTTTTTGTCTTTGAGGCTTTTGCGAGTTTCTTGATTCTGTAGCATATCTTCTAGATACATCGCATTAGGTTTGTTTATAGTCGACATTTCCAACCAGCAACGATGGTTCATCATCAGGATGTGGCCAAAAATTTCACACCCTGATGATGAACCATCGTTGTTGGTTCGAAACGTCGACTATAAACAAATCTAATGCGATGCATTGGAGATTATTCATTAAGTTTAGAATTATTTTTTGGTCATCGTGTTAGGCTCGAATAAGTTGGTCCAGATTAATAGTGATATGTCACAATGCACTACAAACATCATCCAAGGGCGGGGGATGCCCTATGGTGTTTGGTGGTTGAACAAGCATAGGGTCAAAAACCTCTCCCTAGCTAGGGTCATGTTGATCATGCCCCCCACACTGCCCCCTTTAGCCAAGACCCCTTCTCGCTCTTCTACATTGTTGCAACATGGCCAATTGGTCAACTTCATAGCTAAAAATGATGTGCCTCCAACTAACTATGTACCGCATAAATGAGTCAACCACCCCAACACCATTGAAACTCCAACACATGCAGTGGTTCCAACCACTGAATAACAAACCAAATTCTAGTATGGCCTCCAAGCACCTTTGATAAGGTCCCAAGAGAGCCTCACTATGGCCAGACCTAATAATGCTAGCCAACCAAGAGGTCGTATGAGACCCACGGGTATAGTATAACTAAAAGATTCAGGTGTTTAACTCCCTCGCCATAGCTACCAATACTACCCAAAAAGAAATATCATGCACAAAACCTCTAAGTTGATACAAAGGGTTGATAGCAAATATTGAGATTGAGTCAAATGAGCTCAAGACCAAGTTAACAAAATTAGTGATTCCCACATCATCCACCGAGAAGTGCATGTAAACCACCCCACCAAGGGTCGAAAGGCTTGCTCAATCTGCTGAGAGAATGTCTTGGCACAATTTTCTCTGGTCAAACCCCTTAGCCCTCCAACAAAGTAATAAAACATACACAACCCAGAGATGACACAGTGAAATTAACCTAACAGAAACATCACCCATAGGCTGACAATTTGATAAATTTTCCTTACGACCTAGCCCTCCAAGCATAAAACAAACAAACTAGAGGATAAAACAACATAACCATACCTTATTTTGGGCCTAGAATTCTTACAATGAATTATGGACCCAATCCAACGTGCTAACAACATAAACTAATTTCACATAATTGCTTGTCCCTCCATGAGACCCTTGGAAACTGCTCCATATACCATGATCCCAAGTTAATTTTTGCAGAGTTGATAAATCATCATTTCAATCATTCTATACAAAATAGACACCACCCTCAACAAATGCTCTCAGAATGAGCAAACTGCCAACCTAGTTCCCATCACCTTCTTGCTTGATAACAATAGGTCGAATGCATAGTCTCACCCATCCCATACCATATTCATCCAACTATGACTGACCAACCATCCTTATGATGAGCTATTTCACCTCAACCATAAAACTCAACATCACATCCATTGAATAACCAGGACCCATCTGTATCCACAACATTATCCTTCGCACATAGCCACATGACTATAGTGGATCCCTCTTAAATGACAAAAGGATCTATGGGGTAGCAAGCATCTACCCTCTCCCCAAATTCCAATGCTTTGACACCTCCATCTAGGAATAAAAGATGATATTTGATTTGAAATAAATAACATATCTTTAATAATAATATTATTTATATAAATTCAATAATAACTTATAATAAATTTATAATAAATTTTTCAATATTAATGTTTATAGATATATGATCTATTTCAAATCAAATATTGAACAGTTCGAGAGATTATATTTTTTAATTAAGAATTCCTTTCATCGTATGACAATAAACATTTTGTTAAAACAAGCTTTCACAGTAAAAATCATTGAATCGCTAATGTATTTGCTAACTATTTCAAAGTTTCTCTCTTCTACTCTCCTCGTAATATTACCAAGAATAAGGGTTTCCCCATATCTCAATCATTGGAAGGGTAAAGTTGTTTGCCTCATTCTTCAGCTACGTATACTGTAACTCAATTCAGTATTTCAAATCCCCATACAAAAAGTTTCAGTGCCAACTCTTGGTACCCATATGGCAGTCTTTTAGGAACAAGCGATTGCGAGTGAGAGAAACAAGTGTCCTTTCCGTTCACCAACTCATCAAATAATCCATGTGATGGATAATTGGGTATCTAACATGCACAATCCGACAATCACAGGCATAGTGGCCACACCACTTACATAAATCCATAAGAGTCATAGTGGCCACACCACTTACATAAATCCATAAGTGCCATAGTGGCCTCTGGCCACACCTCTTACATAAATCCATTACTGGCATAGTGGCCACACCTGCTACATAAATCCATAATATTTTGGGCACCACCTGCATGTGCAGGTACAATCTACAGCCTTGAATCTGTGAATGAAGGCGCGTTCTAGAATCCCCTGTGGAGAAAGTGCGAGTACAATCTACAGCTTTGAATCTGTGGATTAAGGCGCGTTCTGGAATTCCCTGTGGAGAAAGTACGTGCTCTGCATAATAATTATATTATGATGGGGAAGGAAGGATTAGAAGTGTGTAATCTGTTTTGTTTCAGATGAGCGTACTCAACTGTTTTATGTTTTGGTTGTAAATTTGGCAGGGATTTACTAAAATTGTATATTTAAGTTTAATGGTATATTTATTTTATAATATATTTTTCTATAAATTTAATTTAATTATATAATTGGATGGTAAAATAAATTAAATGATTGGTAAAGGTTGATAGACGCCAATCTATAATAAGCATAAAAACAACATTTTATCATATTTCAAGTTGCTATTACTACATGTCAGGAAAATAATTGTTTACCGAATAATTTGAGCTAAGATATATACATTTAAAATGAGCTAAGATATATACATTTAAAATAAAACATATAGCCAGATTCTTAACAATGGAGATTCAATCCATTTTGTCATTGAATTCTCAATATGTAAATAGGCTTTGGTAAAATATCATGGTTTACCAATACCACATGTCCAAAAAACCAAAAAATCCTTAAGTCATTTCGTATGACACTTGTACATATAATTTTTTTTTTTAATTTCTGAATTTAATTAAAAGAGAAAAAAAAAAGGCATGACTAGTTTGCCAATAAATCCAACCTTTGATTTGTGTATGCTACTAACAATATTGTATAATATTCTATGGAGGCTAAATTCCTACCGCCTATTTGATAGTGATTGATAATTAAAATAAAATTTTAGAAGTTCTATTCCAAAATAGACATCCCCACAATTATTTATAAGTTATGTTATTGGTCCATGATATTGTAACAAAGTCTCTATGGTAAAGTGAAGATGAATCTCCATGATTAAGAATCTTGTTACATGTTTTTTAAATAAATAAACAAATATATGTTTAAGTCATATATTAATTCTTTTTATAATTAATAATAATAACAATTTAAAATAAAGTTATAATTTAGTTTATCATTTATGATTTTTAAATCTTGGTAATGTAAGATGTATCATGAGATATATGTTTTGATATTTTAAGAGAAAATTTATATTTCTAAGCCAAATTACCAACCATTTAATGTATATAATAAATTAATCTATATAAGTGTTTTAAAACTTTTCATAATATTAAATTTGTTTATATATTCAAAAACATAATTTGGAAAATAAAAATTACAATTTCACATGAACTTTGTCACTCATGTTATATTATATGGATGTGAGTTTGATATTGCAGTGTATAGAGGAAGGTTGAACAAATCAAAAGAAGTTTATAATCTACAACCTAAAGATTAAAATAAATACTTCCTACCCTATCCTCCTGATTGAAACAAGCATTTCCCCCATTTGAAAGCATGGTCATGACTAGGTCTCTTATCTATAAAAGGAAGTTATAAAACATGGATGCCAAAAGTTTTCTGCTTCTAACTCTAGCCAAAACCCGCACCTTCAATTTGAGCGAGGGTGGCATAAGGATGCCTAGCCTTGGGTAGATCACTGGGGAATAAAAGAAGAGATCACCTTCTAAAATTCAGATAATATTAAAAATATTATTACTTACAAATTTAAGGAGAAATTTGATGCAGGAGCATCCAGCTAAGGGCACCATGACCAAGTGTTGGTCTCCGCCAAGGTGGAAAGATTTATTAGTATTTGGTTTCTTTATGTTTAATTAGTCAAAGCAGAATGTAGGGACTTGTTTTTTTTTATTTCAAGATTAGCTAGGGAACAATATAGTTAGTTAGGGTCACTGTCAACATTGTCTGTCTTTTAGTGAGTACTTCATCTTATAACTGTTTACTCCATTTAGAGCAAAAGAAAAAAAGAGACATCTATATCAATTGTAAAATCTTGCAATGCAAGAAGTACTAAAAGAGTTAACAGTTATGTAACTAATAAAAGAAACAACTAAAACGTAACTGTGCATAGTTCAGGTAACTGTGGGCAAACAATACAAATATAAAATGTAAATCATTCTGAAGGGGTTCAGCATATGAGAACAGAAATAGAATACAGAGAATAATTTTCTTTCATTTGAGTCCATCTGTAACAGTTATTGTAATATTTATCTACTTTTCTTTAATCATTGAGTAAACCAAAATAAGCAGATATTGTTCATGCCTATCCTTTTCATTCATTTTTTCTCCTAAAGAACAGAAATCAGACCAAGAAAATTGCATGAGAATTTCTAGTACAAAGGCTGGCAATCAATAAACAAAGACCACGACTGAAAGAGCCAAGCACACTGTAACTTCTTTTCATTCCAACAAAAAATATATTTGTATACATATGACAGTCTAGGGATAACCCATCAAACAACGAAAGAACCAAACGAACCAGTAGAACCCTAGACAAGGGTTCTGGATGGCCTCCAAACAGTGTTTTACAATTACACAACTATGGATTACAAACAAGGGTTTGTACCAAACTAGCACAGGTCGTGTAGCAACGATAGAGAAGTTCAAAGTGGATGAGGACTAGGACTCTACCCAGCAAGCGACAGAGACCAACTATTAAAAGTAAAATGACAATAGTAGCGGAGCCTACTGGGACAAAGCCAAAGAGTTTACATTAACCACGCTAAATAACGAACCCCCAAACCTATGCAATCAAAATAGGGCAACTTTGTCAACCCAAACAAAGAGTAAGGAATAGCAAGAAGCAAACGAAGAGTAAGGAATTATCTACACATCAAACAAATTGTTTACCTGGAGGTTTGGTCGCGCAGAAAAACTGCAAACCCACTGAGCCAGAATCCACCGTGACAACCTGAGACCAAGGAGCCATTCTTGTTAGAACCGTAGGAAGACAGAGAGAGAAAGAAAACCATGGATAGATAGCTTACCTGAAGAGAATTGTGGGCAGAAGGAGGCCACCGTGACTGTGACCTATAACATGCAAACCTGTTAAACAAAATTAAAAAGAAGAAAAACCTCCATAAAACGAGAACAAGGGAGCAAATACAAATTTAGCAATCGAATAGATAAGTACAGTAGCCATTTTCTTACATAGACGAGCAGAACCATCACTTTGTGCCTAAGGAACCGAGCCAATAAGTCACCAGGACAAACACAGGTGCCATACCCACAAGCAGCACAGCCCATAGCCAGTGCATGCAGAGCCATGACTTATCACCATACATTTGCAGCACGAAACCTTACTTCCAAACGAAACCATCAACGCAGCAGAGTCGCAAGAACAAAAAAATAAAAGAATGACAATCGAATGTAGATTTTTGGCGTAGATCGAGGAGCGAGAAACAATAACCAAGGCAAGGACTGCTAGCACAGCAAAATTAATGTCTGTCATAAATTCCACCCAACGCAATCTAGAACCATCCTATGATTAACCGCTAATCACCACTGTTAAGTCACAAAATCATTTGCTTAATCCTTTAATTATTGATTAGTGCATTATTGTTTATTGTTAAGAATTATTGCGTGGAACTACGGGTTGGTCCCATCAAAATTCTGGGGAAATATAGAGTTGGAGGTAAAATGGAACTACGATATTATAAGGAGGTGATCAACCTCATTCTCAAATACCGATATTGTCTCCTTGTCTTAAGTTAAGAAGAAAATGATCGTTGCCAAGATTAGAAATATTTCCCATGAGCTTCCCATGTGCAATCTTAGGAGGGTTGAAGGTGAAAATATCTTTCTCTTAAATTGTCCATCGTACACTCACATTCGATCTAATTTGCAAAATATCTATCACAATACCAACTCTCTTGACCTTTTAACTTAGCAAAACTATGGTAACCTGGGAGCACATCTATCACTTTGTTTAAAAAAAAAAATCTCTTCCCTTCTTCTTAGTGGACATTAACCATTGTCATTACTAAAAAAAATTATAAAATTAAAATTAAATAAATAAATTAGAATTAACTTGACAAGTGCGTGAAAATGTAAAGTAGATGTCAGTAGCAGGTCCCATGTTCAACTCCTTGAGATTGACTAACTCGTGGTTGCATGTTGGGGTGACCTATTTCACCTAGGGGTTATAATGGTAGTTGTTGGAATCAACCACTTGTCACATGAATATGAGGCCAACCAAGTTGTCAATTCCTCTAGTTAAAAAAAGCATATATTTATCACACATCTTATAAATTTCAAAACAGCAATATCATACCTTGGGTTGCTAGTTTGAAAGAAATTATCAAAGTTTAATGTCTAAATAATGGAGATGGTATTATTGAGAGAGGTAATGAGTCAAAAAGTGGAAGAATTGTTTTATAGATCGATTGACATCAATCTATAACAAGTGTTGTAGGGCTATGTAATCCCTGCATTCAAGTGGAGATTATGCTTTCACGAAAAATTCAAATCGATATATGAAGTGGAAAAAAATACATTTCTAATTGTCAATAATCAAGTGTTCTTACCTTACAACAAAAACTTCTAACCTCCACATATGTATCTATCAGATTCTTTGAAATGCTAGCAATGCCAGCTAATATTTAAATTTATTAAGATTAAAATATTTAACAAAAAATTAACAAAAAAAGTATAACTAATAAATTTGTAAAAAATTTAAATACGAAGAGATTATAGACTTATAACACTACAATTTTATGATATGAAATTTGTCAAAACAATAAGTGGCCAAGAAAATTAGTCATATTTTTTTATTGTACTCAATGTTAATCTACCACAAAATATATTATTCTAAGATTTTGAATTCCATTCAAGTAGTGACTCCTCCAATTAAATCTAGTTAGTTCAATAAAAAGGTTAGTTTTGTATCACCCTATTCTCACCCTAACAAAAATAATGTGTTTTAAATAACCTAAATCTAGTAAATTTCAAACATAATAATAATATAAAAAACAAAATAAAAATACAAATTTAAAAGTTAAGAAAATTGAAAAGATACAAATTTAAAATCTAATAAAATTTCAAGGATCTTTAGCGAAGTAGGATATATCAACCTATGACTTCTATAATATTTGGAAATCAAAGTCCTATATCAACCTATGACTTCTATAATATTTGGAAATCAAAGTGCGGTCATTCATATTAATTCTTGTAAAGTATATGAAGTGGCAAGTAGCGAGATATTTATTAATCTTGAAGGAGAAAAAAAAAAAAATTGGATGGGAGTGGGCCACCGATCAAACAATCTGGCCTAGATGTATGGCTTTTTTTGGGCTTGAATTAGCAAAAAAAGCAAGACATTTTCTCTGAAAATTTGATCATATCATTCTAACACCTACAAATAAGCTCCTTTCCTAAAAACAAACAACGAGCTCTCTTCCTCCAAAATATATAGGGCATCCTCTAAACATTTTCTTGCAAATCCTTCTTGCATATCCCGCATAGCAAAAATAAGCAAGTAGATCTTCAAGCCAGCATAACATGTCAGCTAGAATAAAGGAAATTATACGAGGTCAATGGATCCACCAATTGGATGGTTATTCCATGAAGAGATCAATATAGATCCAAAGTCCCCCACTCAATCAGAGAATCAAAGATTAGACTAGGATTAAGTGCTCTTTAATAAAAAGGGCCCATCTCAAGGTGAAAGATCCAAGTGTACCTTATAAATTTCAAGGCAAAAGAGGCCATGGTAAATGTGAGGATCAACTACTTATTCTTGCATGTCGTCAATGCGGGCATGTTAGCTCCAACCCGAAGTACATTGAAGGTGGCGTAATCTACCAATCCCATCGCTCAAAGGAACATGGACATTAATCACTTAGTTCAAATCTCTTTATGGAAGGTATGTATATGGTATCAATTTTGGTCCTTTAAATTAGTGATTTGTACTATTCGAGATATATTTCACCAAGCACAATTCAATGGAAACAAAGTCACAGACCTTCTATTTATTTACAATAATTCTCAAAGGAGCGAGGCATCGATGGGAGTCATCCCTTATATGGTGTAATAATCCCTCATTTTGACAATTGGCCCTCTCCTAGTGTGTGCCTTTTGTATCCTTCCTCTGCCACTCTCAGGCGTATTGACAAACATGGAAAAATTGTGGGGAATGGGAGGTTAGTTCAAGTTGGGATTCACAAGATGACAGTTGAATACTCTACAACTTCTAAATTTTATTGGAAGTGGACCACCAGAGCTTTACAAGGAATACATAAAGGAATTTTAGTCTAGAAGGATGACATCTGGATAATTCCATCGGTCCCTACTCCCAAACTTCTTCCTTGGATGAGAGAAAGTTGGTCTGCATATCTTCCTATAACTTTTTGCAAAGATTATAATTTAAACACTCTCTAGATGATGTCTCTTCTCTTACTTCTAGATTGGAAAACTCCTTGGCTGCCAAACAAATATGGCTAAACATTGGCAACAATGTCTTCATCCACCTATGGATCAATATGTAGAAGTTTAGAACTTTGATAATAAATCATTTTCCTATCATAACAAGGGCAAACGTAGCAAGAAATAATTCTTCAACTAGAGGACTAAATGGAATGGGTGTACTAGAAATTGATAGATCTATAGGGTCAGAGAGATAATGAAGATAACAAAAGTACTTTGAGTAGTGTTTTAAAGTTCTTAATTAGAAAATTAATAGTAATTACCAAAACATGCTCTAGCGAGAACAATTAAAATTTCAACATGAAAATGTTAGAAATTAATTTCCTTGCACCCCAACTAACAAAACCCAAAAAAATCTCATAGATCCAAGGGGTAGAATGGATTCCCCAAATAACTACGCCATGTTATAGAAATATTTTTGTTGTTGGCTGACTTCAACCATTTGTTTTGGCCCTAAAAAGTTTTTAAATTTTTTTACCAAAATAATGAGGGCCTCTCCTCATAAAACCCACAAAAACCCATAATTTTTTTTTGATTAATTCCAACTAGCCCAGAAATACCCAAATTTGGACAAAATTCCCAGCAAATGTGTTTTGCGTCCCACCAAGAATAATTGTTGAAAATTAGCTTTAATTTCCTCCCTTGGTTGTTGTAATTTCCTATACAAAATTTCTATGGAAAAGAACAAGAAATCTCAGCTCAACTCCTACACAAAATCTCCACTTCATTCTATGCATTGTAGATGCCCCAGAAAACCCCTGTGTAAGCCCTAATCACAGAAATTTGGCCCTCCTGAGAGAAATCTAAAAATCTCCAAGAAAACTCGTCCTCTATTGAGGAAACTTTCTGCAAATTATTAGCCTCAGGATCCACCAAATGCTAGCTCACCAAAATGCCACGAATTCCATAACTATGTCCTCTTCGAACCCACACAAGTTGAAAGATATTTTCAATTCATCCTTTGAAATACCAAATTATACTCACAAATTCTCTTCTAGAGTGACACTTGAAGTTCCCCAAAAAAGAGTTGGAATTCTTGCTTCGAAATTCCTTTTGCTAAAAAACACTGGTTGACTTGGCTAAGAAGCTCAAGCAAACCCTCCAAGATCAGAAATGATAAGCCAAAATAGAATTATCAAAATGAGGCTCCAACCTTCCTGTTTTTGTTTCTTTCTCTTCTTCATACCATGGTTCAATTTCTCTCACACTATGCTTTGATACCATGGTTTGATTCTTCCCATGGTTCAATTTCCCTTTTCGGTAACCTCCATAGCTTTTCTTCACTTTAGTTTTCTTATTTTCCTAAGTCCCAACCTTTGCCTTTCCTAAGTCCCAACCTTTGCATTTCCCATGGTTTGATTCTTCCCATTGATTCAATCTTGATCTATGCATTGTCCTATCATGAAGGAATACCTCGATACTAGTATCCCAAGCCATCCTAATTAATGTGAATCACCCCTTGCTCCACTCATTTTATGTAGAAGTATAGGTACCATAAGCCCTTTGCATATTATCAGTAAGTAGAGCATCATGATAATGTTGAACTTTGTCCAACTCCCCATGAAGTTTCCCTACTAAGTAGTCCACTTCATGCACTTTAAGATTAAACTCCTGAAGATACAACCCAATTCCTATGGGGATGAAGTCTCTCCCACATGATCTTCCCCTGATATTGATCAAGAGCTCAGGACCAAGTGTCGTAAAATGGTCAAAAATGAAAGTGCTCAGAACTATCTCAAACCTAAATGACCAGATAGAGCTCGTTCTCCTGATTCTAGCATCGCAAACGGTTCAAAAAACGGTCGCCGTATGAGAAAGTTATGCCAAAAACAAATCGCCCAATAACCCTTAATTTTTGAATATTTTTCAAAAAAAAATATTAAAAAAAGAATATTTTGTAGAATATTCTTTTGAATATTCTATAGAATATTCTTTGGAATATTCCTTTTGGGCAGCGAATGGGGGTCTACCACGTGGCAAGTTCGGAGACTGACACGTGGCCCGGATGACATCATGGGGACGTCAACAAAGGTATGTGCGTTGTTCAAAATTTTGGTGCTTGTGAGTTTCGATCCCATTCAAACTGATTTCCAAATGAGTATGTTAACACATTGGGACTCATTCAAGGTGGATTTTCCTTTTTTTCAAATTTTTAAATAGAGGACAATAGTAACTATAAATCGAAAAACCCACTAATAACATACCCACTAATAACATTGTATGTTAAGACATTGTCACCCATTCAAGGTGGAATTTCCTCTCCTTTCTCCTTTTTTTTCAAATTTTTAAATAAAGGACAATAATAACTGTGAATAGAAAAAACCACTAATAACATTGTATGTTAGGACATTGTCACCCATTCAAGGTGGAATTCCCTCCTCTTTTCTTGTATGTTAAGACATTATCACTCAATCAATCATGGTGGATTTTCTTCCTCTTTTCAAATTTTTTGAATAAAAAGCAATAATAACCATTAATTGAAAAACCTAATAATAATCTTAATATTTTTTAAGATAAAGATCATTAACATATTAACTTCAAATAAAAAATAATAAATTATTAAAATAATAAACTTAACTACAAACTTGATAAACGATACAACAAATAAACTATAACCTCCATCAAATTAGGAATGCCCTCTACAACTTGATATAAACGATACAATAAATAAACTATAACCTCCATCAAATTAGGAATGCCCTCTAAAATACATTTGAGAATTAATATTTCTTTAAAATAAAGATCATTAACATATTAACTTTTAAAAAAATAATAAATTATTAAAATAAATAAATTAACTACAAACTTGATAAACGATACAACAAATAAACTATAACCTCCATCAAATTAGGAATGCCCTCTAAAACACATTTAAGAGCACGCTTCCCATGAAAACATCATCCTTAACTTACTTAGGTTTGAGAATATTATTTATTTGAAAAGTTCATCCACAAAAAAGTATTTCGCACAAAGGCAAATCCTTTTAAAAAGAATAATTGTATGCAAAGTATTTTCTATGATGAGTGAATTACTTTGGCTCGATTAATTATATTAGTGGGTTTGTTTATATTTAGGGTTTTTTAGTCTTATTATTTCCCCACTTATAAAAGAGGAAATGATGGATTTGACGGTAAATTTTAGGTATTTGTTTCTTATAATTCTTTTTTATTATTTATATATTTCTTTCATTGCAATTTCCAATTTGAGAATTTATTGATCTAATTGAAAGAAGAAAGTATAATTAGACAGATCTTACTGATTTTCATTGGAGATTCTCATTCACAAGTATCACCTTGATTGATGGTGCGAGACAAGAAGACAAGGGGCATTCTTAGACATCATGATGCAATTGTATCACACCTCAACTGGGTATGTATATTCTTAGGCTTCCATAGTTTTGGTCTTTATAGTCATAATGATACTATGAGCACTCTAGGACATCCTCAAGATATGTTCTCAAATACTGCTATAAACGTTTTACTACCTAATGGAGATCCAATGACACATTGGGTCAAAATTTATGATACAGTTGGTTGTACCCAATGCATACGAACTTGTCCCACAAATGTATTGGAAATGACACCTTTGGGAAGGATGTAAAGCTAAGCAAGTTGCTTTTGCACCAAAGAAACAAAAGATTGCACAAGTTGTAAGAGGTGTGAAACCACTTGTCCAACAAATTTCTTGAATGTACGTGGTTTATTTATGGCATGAGACAATGGGCAAGTATGGGTCTAGCTTATTGATCAAATATGCACAATAAAAAAGGTTAAATTCATCTCATATTTTTTTTTCTCTATGCTAATAAAAACCCATACTTAATCCAAGATCTCAAGTATGGGTTTTTATCAGTGAAGATGCAAAGTATCTTCTATAAAGAGCGAATTACCTTGGCTCGAGCAAGTATATTTGTTGATTTTCCTATATCTAGGGTTCCTTAGTCCCATAATTTCCCCCCATAGAAGGAGGTAATGATCTGATTTGATGGTATATTCTAGGTATTTGTTTGCTCTAACTCCTTTTCGTGAAATATACATTCTGTCCATTACCATTTCCAATTTGAGAATTTATTGATCCAATTGAAAGAAGAAAGAGTATGATTAGATAGATCTTACTGATTTTCATTGGAGATTAGGAATTGACGAATTTTCCATCAGACCTCTTTGACACGATTTGTTACCAC
>APFE030308414.1:0-37095 GCA_000404065.3 Pinus taeda | reverse complement strand
TACTCTGCCATATTGTTTGTACATCTGAAATTGAGTCTATAGGCATGGCCTTGTGCGTGATTATCATGAGTATTGTAAATCCACACTCCAGCCCCTGCTCCTAACTTGTTAACCGAACCATCAAACTCCAAATACCATGAGATTTCTTGTCTGAGGTTTGTATTGAGAGTTTCAGTTATCTGAGAATCGGGCAGACTAACAATTCCAGTTTCGAGATGTTCTTCTTGTTGTTTGTTGGTTGTCTTGGCTGTTGAGACAATTTCATGGGTATTGGCAACCGATTCCTCATTGACGTACATTCCTTGCTCCAACGATAACGGCTTATCATCAGTTGGAGGGCTGGTGTTATCATTAAATAAAATAAAAGAATCCATATCAGAATGGATTGAGTATATTGGAAAATTTTGCGGTTTTTCTTCACTGCTTACCACATACTTCATTAATGTTTCTCTATATAGTCTCTTTGGTTGCCCAAAGACAAATATAGTGGCATAAGAGAGGTCGAGTTGAAGGGATCCTTGAAATTTTTCTCCCAATGATCTGGATAGAAGCATACCATACTTTGTGGGAATGTCAGTGACTACTACATCCATTAAGATTGTCTTGTTGGGGAATTGGACTAGAGAGACACAAATGTCTTTGATCAAGCCTAAACATTTGACCTGACTTGAATAAAAGGAATACAGATCTTTGTACGGCCTTGTGACATCGAGGTTCAACCTTTCCATTACAGCTTTGGGCATAAGGTTATGCGAGGCACCTGAGTCAAACATAGCATTATGCAGTATTTAGTCATGTATGTGCAGGCTGACATAAAAAGGTGGAATAGGTCCATATGTTGTTTTTCCGTTAACTTCTGGACTGAACAGTAATTCAGGGGTATCATCTAAAACATTTACATCATCCCTTACTTCTAGTAATTGAAGCGACCTTTGAATTTGTCATTTGTATACATCATGTTTGGCAAGTTCCGAGAGGGAATGGAAATCTTGAGTTTTCCAATCTATGCTTCTAAACTAAATGGTTTTTCTAATGAGTTCTTGGTGTTAGTAGTGGTGAATTTCTCTTTTTCAGGCATACTCTCTATGTTTTCCTTTGGAATATCTATGTCATGATGTGTGACAGTGTGTAGTATTTCTGTTTTGGGAAGATTTTTGGGAGTGCTATTCAGATCTTCTTTTGGGGAGGAGGGAGGTAGAGGCTGATCAATAGGAGAGTGTGTGTCTGTTACATCCTCCATAGTAACCTGATGAGGGTTTGGGACTGAGCTGTCAGCTGGTTGATTGGTGGTGATCTTTCCTTTAGTTTTGTTGAGCTGTTTGCTATCTTTTATTCTGCTAGATGGGGGAACATCAATGGTCCTTGTTCTTAACTTGTATTGCTTGTGCACCTTGTACACAGCGGTATCATAGCCTTGTTTAAAGTCGAAGGACTCTCCCGACTTGGTGTGAAATTGTTTTGCATCAGGATATGGTCGGTCTTATTTCGTGAGGAAGATTTGCTGTTTGCTTTATGAATCTATCAGGTTCATATGAGTCCCATCTGTGGGCTCAGCGGATGTAGATGCCTCCGCATAGTTTTCTTGAAAAGGAGGCCTAATATCATGGTCAGGGCTGGCCCTTCCAACGTTTGTATTTTTGGTTTTTCTGAAGTTTGGGTTCCTTATGGCGTTGAGTTGTTGACCTTCCCATGAAGTTTTTCTCTCAACATTGTTTACTCTGTCTCCCAGCCTGTGGATGCCACTTATGATAGCATCTAGCTTCTGATCGAAGGCTGAGGGTTCTTCTTTGAAAGTGGTTATTCTCTCAGTTCTAGTTATGTTTCTTTTAGCAATTAGATTTACTTCCACACTCACTGCAACATCTTGCATTTCTGCAAGGCTTTGAGGGGTTCTTTCCCTTAACTGATATGCCATCTCAGCATCAAAGCCATCCAGGAATTTGTACAAAGCGAGGTCAGGTGGAGGTCTTAAATTTTGTGGTATTGCATTGTAAACATTGTTAAATCTTGCACAGTAATCCAAAACTGTTTCTTGAGGTCCTCTTTTGATAGTATCATACTCAGATAGTATGTGTAGGGGATCTTTCTTTTTCTCCCATCCGTTAACAAATGCTTGGTATAAGGCTTCAGGGTTTAATATAGAATTGGGTGCAAGTGCCCTAAACTAGGTTCTGACATCACCGGTCAAACTTTGGACAAAAATCTTCATTCTTACACTCTCATCATCAATCTCATAACTCTCGAAATAATCCTGCATTTGCTTTGTATGCTGTAGGGCGGTGTAGGAGGTTGCACCATCAAAATAGGTGATCTTTGATTGGTAGTCGTGAGGCATAGCCCCGGGATTAGCAGGCAATTGTAAGGGCGCATATCTAGCCATGATGATGGGGATAAGCGGAACAACTAGGGCAGCGGGGATAACAGGAACAACCAGGGTAGAAGGAGTAGTGGTGGTAATAGGAGTATGGGATGGAGGTGTAGTGGAGCTGTTTGGAGAAGGAGGTAATGAACCAGGGGAGCTTGGGGTTGACCGGAATAAAACTTTGATAGGGGTTGGAACACTGCTTGGTTGAACTATTTCAGGACTCACCGCAGTTTGGTCTTCTTTTTGCTTTTGTTTTCTAATGATCTTAGGAATCAAATTCGGATTTTCAACAAAAGCTGGCCTATTGGATCAGGATTTGATCGTGTATTACGCATTTGCTTCTTAGGAGCCAACTTCTAATCTATTTTTTGGGATTTTTTTCTAAAAAGCACAACAACACAGGTCGGCCGAGACCTTCACAGGTCGGTTTCTTCCTCTGTGGAGCTGCAGACTGGTTTAATGAATTTATCTGAGGAGGTCCCCAGCGGAGTCGCCATTATGTTATCACTCAGGTTGTCCCTAGGCTCCTGCTTAGGGATACGACCAAGGTAACCACAAACCAATATTTGGATTGCAGGTTCTATCCCACCTGCAATCAGAGAGGGCTCTCTCTTAATGATTCAACTTTGTTGACGATTTTAGGCTAGCTTTTGGCTCAGGGGTTTTTTGTTTGTGTTTGGATGGTAGGTGGAAATTTCAAGCAAAGAGGCAAGGTAAGATGTGATAAGTTTCAAACCATTGGGCATGGAGTCATGGATTAAGGCTTGTTGTTGCGCTTTCTTGGTCACAAGAGGATTAAGGAGTAGGATAGCCACACATGATACAATTATCAATTTACTGAAAAGATGGACTGACGATCAGAGATGAAAGGCAAAGGAGAATCTTTCATCAAACTGAAAGAGAGGAGAAGTGAATGAATGGTTATCTAGGAGCAGCTAAAAATTCCTAAACTCTCATTCATATGCGAAAGAAACAGCGTAAACAAGATCATTTAAGTATACATGTTCATAACTATTTCTGATGAAAACATGAAAAAAGGCAGAAATTGAGCTTAAGGTGTAGCTAAACAAATCCTAAGTTATTCTTCTTTTCTGTAATTTAGATAGCGGAATGGTGTTAAAACAAAACATGAAAAATTAACAGAGTTGAGAAACACTTATTGAACCATGTAGAATCACAGGAATTCCATAATTACTCCTCGGCCAATTAAACACATCAAACAGTTTCAGAATCCACGCTTTCAGCAGTCTTTGATTATAGAAAGTATGACAGTTACAGTGTGGGTCTCTGCTTGAAGAAAATTTCGAGATGCCGAATATTAAGCAACTTTCTCGACTCACCAGCCAACCCCTACTCCATCTTTCAGGGTGGTATATATAAGCAAAATATCAGAAGTCATTTATTACAATTGACCTAAACAGGTCTGTTGGGAAAGATTTTTCTAAAAACCTAATTGCCGCTGGAATTAAATGCAGGTAAGTCCTTTGGGCTGCGCTAGAGGCAGCTGAATCAAAAAGAGTGCAAAGTGGCCCTTGGAGGCTCGATGCAGTATTGCTGAAATAACTGTGCTTTGGGATCTATAGTTCTCTTCTGGTGCAAGTTAAATGTGCAATAACCATGATTTCAAAGTTTTGAGTGGCCTCGCCTTCTTTCTTTGACTTTGTTGGAAGGTATTAAATTTTCTCCTACTTTGGGCCGCTGTTAAGATCTTCGCTGATACTCTTTGCCGCTACATTGATGGTCTCCGCCGCTTGCTGATACTCTTTAACATGCTTTTTCCCTGTTGATGTGATCTGATACTCTTTAATCTCTGTCTCTGGTCCTTTCCTGTCTTTAAACCGGATTAATTTGGCCAAATCAGGCGATTTCGGGCTTTTTCGGCGTAAAACGGGCCAAGGAATCAAAAGATTCCCTAAAGATTCCCAAAAATAGCCTATTTCCCATAGCTAATCGCGCATCGAAAACTGCCTCTGTTTCTTGTTCTGGAGCTCCGAAGTGCGATTTTTCTTCCTGCGCGAATTTTCGGTTTTTTGGCTGCTAACGTCAGCATGATGTCAGCAGTACGGCGGATGACATCAGCCTGCTGATGTTAGCGGTGGGTCCCTAGTATAGATGTGATGTGGTGGGGTGCTCATACTTGAAGGCGATGTGGTGGACTTTTCCGATGCAATCGCAATATCGCATCGACGGGGAACGAGAAGGTATTTACTTTGGACATGCGATGTTTGCGACTGCCGATCGCCGATATCGCGATATCGCATTGGGTGACAAAGGTTGGGGCACAACTATGTGGTGAGAATATTGCGATATGGCGACGTGGGATGGCTTAATGGGATCTGCAGAGTGTTAAGGAAATCGACAAGGGGTCTATTGCGGTCGGAAGGAGTGAGTGCGTGCGTTTTAGAAAAGCATTTGAGGCCTTGGAAGGGGTCCGATAACCTACAAATGGATTTTATACTTTGGAAGGAGTATATTTCATTTAGAAGATGGTTTGAAGGGGCAGCATGAGGACTCTTGCCAAGTTTCAGACGAACTGTGCAATTCCTGGGGGTACTTATGGTTATTTTTCAACCAAGGGGAGGGATATTTACATAGGGGATGATTTACATAGTTTTAGTAGGGGGATGGGAAAGATATAGGGAGTTAAATAATAATGTCAGTAGTCAATATGGAGATGGTAAGAAAGCACTAAGTTTGAGAGATCTTAGGCTGTAACGGGGGATAGAACCTTATAGAGAGAGTATGGAATTTCTTTGAGTGAAGCAGATCTTCACTTGAGCTAATGACATGAAAATGATGAAACTAAGAGGTATCAAGCAAATCTTGACCTCTTTTTGGGGAAGTTAGTTAATGATTTGGGGGAGATGGAGAAAGGAAGTTAGTTATGCCTGTTTTGAGCTTTTCACATAGAACTGCCTGGTGATTGTGTCCTGAGTAGAGATGACACCTGAAAACCTGGAACTGATTAGTAATGAAAGATTCTACAACCTCAAAACTACCTACCCAGCCTACTCACCTAACATTTTTTCTTCTTTTTCTTTGGGTGCACTTAGACTTACAAACCCATCATTTCAATTTTTCTTTTTTATGCTTTCCTATCTACAAACTACCCTTATTTCATCCGAGGGCCCAGATTAAGCAATTGGGCTCCTCTGATTCTATACCTATCTAAGAATCTGCCAAGATTAAGCTATTTGGACAGATTTTCATTCTCTATATTCTAAAATAGGAAATTGAAACCTAGGGAGACCAAGATTAAGCTATTTGGACCTCCCTTTAACTGAAAATTGTACAACACTAGAATAAATTCTCAAAATTTGGAAAGCAGTTAGATGAACTCTGAGTAGCCTTCTTCGCTTGGAGACTGTTAAGCAAATATGGAGCATTGCAGAATGCAAAGTATGACATATTTGGTTTGTAGAAATGTCAATCATGAAATATGAGTAACCTGCTACAGCAGGAGGCTAACACAACTCTAGATCAAAACTTGTACATAGGCAAGACAAGTGTAATAGCATAGCATAAAACCTTGATAAACAATGCATGAACATATAAAGATATCTAGTTGCATATATCTAAGCCACTCATGCTAACAATGTTCCATAAACATATAAACAAGTTATACTACCAACATCTCATAGTGGACAACACAATTGCAGCTCTATATTGATGTAAAAAGAGTGATTACAACCATTGGTTGTATCAACCTTCCCTTACCCCTCTAGATCCTCTCTCTCTCCCTCCCTTCTTAACCTCTTCTAATGCCTTAGTCTGAGACTCTGCTTGATAGTCAAATAGGAAGTACTTTCAAATGGTTTAACCCCTTTCACAATGGCCCTAGCCTTGTATATATAGCATGTGAGGATAGGGTTGCCAAGTCCTTCATGAGTTCCATTAGGCAAAAGCTAGAGTTCTCCAACATCTCAAATCTGCACATTTTTTTCCTTGCCACTTAGTGCAATGAAAGCTTCCACCTCAATTTCATAGAGATTTGTCACTCTAACTCCAATATGTGTCACTTTCCTGATAGCTACATGCCTCATAAAGGTTTTCCCCTTACTGAAAACAACATCATAACCTCTATCCTCCAATACAACTACAAAGATCAAATTCTTCTTCAACCCAGGTACATACATAACATTTTTCACATGAAGATGGGAGCCTAACTCCATCGTAAAGGTTACACTTCCAATTCCTTTGGTATTGTACCTCCCATCATCCCCAAGTTCTATGTGCATTTGGTGATCCTTCTCCTCTAGGCTACTGAAGAATTATTTGCATCCTGTCATATGGAACGAGGCACTAGAATCTAAGTACCACATACTACCCATTATATTGATCACCATGCATGCAATTAGGGTGAAATCTAATGCAATTTTTGAGGAAAGTGTTTCACCTCCTACTCCTTCTGAAGGCTTCTTGTTCAAATACTTGTGTAGACACTTTGTTTCATAGTGCCCATATTCATGGTCATGATTTTTTTTTACCTTTCTTAGGTCATTATTCTTTCCATTATTCTAGCTAGACTCTAACTTTCTTTAGGCCTTCCTTCCCTTAGATTTATTTCCCTTCCCAACCAAGGAAAAATTGTCTTCCTCCATAGCTTTGGATATTACTCTATTTCTAGTGTTCCTTCAAATTTCTTCCTGCACCAAATTAGACCAAAGTGGCTCCCAATTTATCAATTTGTCCCCTTCATTTATAGATTCGCGGTAATTTTTCTAGGATTTAGGAAGACATAGGAGATTTAGGGTCACTAGCTCCAAGGATGGTATATTTTCTCCAACTCCTCTAAGCTCATCTTTACACTGAGTGAATCTGGAGAGGTAATGTGGAATGGTATAATTTTTCGGCAATCAGATGTTTCTGATTCCACCCCCACCTCCCCCCCCCCCCCCCCCCCCCACAATACTAATTTCCTGGCATCACTATTATTTTCAAATATCTTAGTGAGGGTATTCCACATATTAAATGGAGTTTCTTTGCCATGCAAATTTGAGACTATCTATTCCCTCACACTCTCCAAGATGACCCTCTTAGATTTTTTGGTATCCTTCTTCCACTTGGCTAATTTTTGTTCATCTAATACTGGTGGTTTTTGAATGTCAGTTTTAGTGTACTCCATCACTCCATTTCCATCAAGAACAAATTCAATCATGTCCTTCCAAGCTACAAAATTTTAGGTTCCGTCTAGGGCATACTCCAATCTCAATTTGTTGAAAGACATTTTCCCACACAGAAGAAAACTTGTTTCACTGAATCAACAAATCAAAATTTTTGAAGGAGATGATCTATTAAAAAGTTTTGTATTGTGATTTTGAACTCTGATAATATTTAGAAATTAATAGAAATTTTCTACTGTTGATGAATTCGAACTGAAAACAAGAGATTACAAAATTTCTCTACAATTTTGTAGAATGGAAATCACAATTTAGAAATACATGCAATCACATGCAACCATCAAAACCATAATAACACAATTATTTACAGGGGAACCCAACAAGGAGAAACCCCTCTGTTGCTCTTCATTAATCAAATGAGAATGATAAACTATTGCAATGCATTGCTTCAACTCTGAAGCACGCCCTGCATTGTAAACATGTTTTCATGTTGACTATCTTTCTCTAGCCAACACTTAGCCTATTCAAACCTTCAACTTCCTTCTATTTCCTTATGTAATTTAGGAGAAAATGATCTCCTAAATAATTGGGGAATTTCCTATTTCCTTGCACAATTCGAAGGAATTGATCAATTTCTTAATAGCCAAGCCTTTACACTCAACTAGTATACAATTGATAATTGCAATGTGCCTTTTCCTCCATTCCAATTAGGAAATTCAAATTCCATGCATGTTTGGGATACTTTTAGCTGATTGACTAGTTTGACTGAGTGATCATTGAGTTAACAACAATTTTACTACTCAAACCTTCAACTAACTCAATTAATTACTTGATCTCAGTTAACTAAGTTCAACTGAAAATAATTGAACTAGATTGCTAACTTTTAGCAATCACTATAGACACAAGTCTAATTCAAATTTACTAACCTAACTAGTAGACAAGGTCATGTCACTCTAGCTAACAACAATCTAGGTCATCGTGCTGATGTGGAAAATCGAATTACTCAATTTAACTAAGGCACATGTGAAATTGAGCCTTTATTGCTACAATTTCTAATGTTGTGTGCATGTTTTAAGGCTTGGAATTGTTGGTTACAAGCATAACAATATCAATATATGAGTGCCATATCAAGAGAACAAGGCATGCAATTTCTCTAATAGAAAGTTAGCTATATCAAGCAATTGAAGTTCAACTTTGGAAAAATATATTTCATGCTTTAAAAACATCTATATGGTAGTTTAAACCTATATATTAGTATGTTTTTGTTCATAGTAGAACTAACAACACCACTAAGGAGAAATCCTTGAGTTATGCTCATTAGGGTTTCCTTCATTCTTTGTTGCATTCGTTAAGGGTTCTTTGGTATTTTTTGTTGTGTATAGATTGTTTGCATTTCTACGGGTCAATTTTAGGGATTTTTTTTATAGTTTTTGTGAAGTTTTTTGCCATAATAAAATCCTACACACACTTTTCCTTCTCAAAATAAATGTAAAAATGCATGTTGTCTTCATAATAAGTGTGTGTACACACTTGTTTCCTTCATAGAAGGATCATATACCTCTTGGAGAATTGAATGTCACAATTTCTACCTATTTTTCTTTCTTTTGCGATTGGATTTTGTTAGTCTAAAGGGTTAGGATCTATAGTAAATAGGGTATACCCTTGTTTTATATTTGATAAAGTACATATAAGGTTATTTTGTAAAAATAAAAGTAATGAAAAAAACATCTTTTGTTTCCCTCTTTTCTTTCTTTTAAATTTTCAGGATCCCTTTAGTTTATTATATTTTTCCTCAAAGTTATTTGATTGGTAGGATTGAATTTTTAGTATTTTCAAAAAACGAAAATGTACAAATAGTGTATGTGTTACATAGTAATTTTTTTATTAATTAAATAATTGTTCATGTTTAATGCTTGATGGATACCCAATTTCTCAAAATAATAAGAGTAAATTGAATTTTTTCAATATTGTTATGTTTCTAGTTTTCTTAAGTGTGTATAAACATTATTAGTTGCATCTCCATCTCTTTATGTAATCAAAATCCCCATAAAATGAAAATTAATCATAAAATTATATAGAATTTTTCTTCCTAGAAACCAAAATAGTATAACAATTAGAGACTTGGTGTAGGAATGGACAGTGAAATCTCCAAGTTTGCATAACATGAATAGGAACTGATTAAAGAGAGAAAATTCCATTAATATCGAATTCTACTTGCTAAGAAATCACCTCTAACACAGGTGTCAAGCATTAGATCTAGTTGGTTTGACTAATTATAATATCCCCTGACACTTGGATTAGTGGATAATGTGTGTAAGCAAGTTTTGGTTGAAGTGGAAATTTCTTAGAATGACAGCAATAGGACTTAATCCTACCTTCCCTACCTATATGAAAAATATTGATTGATGTCAGATGATTATTCTCCCTAGTTATCAATTTTCAAGCATTATCCTTAGTTGTGTTTACTAGGGGAATGTACCTAGATGAATAGAAGCAAAAAGTTCTTTGGTTACCTAAGATAGATGCATAATCTCCATTACACCTCTGTTGGAGGGATCCCATCCTTGTGAGGGTGCTTTCACCATGGGTGATTACTATGTGAAGTTAAATTTAATTGTCTCCCTTGCCTTCAAGTGGAGTTACCTTCCATCCCATCATAACTCTTGTTAGCGTTACTAGGAATCCTCTCTCTAATTCACATGGTGATCTTTCCTTCTCCTTTTTTATTTGTAAGTTCCGTTTTTAATTCCCCAATTTTGTACATGTAATTAATATTGTAATTCTAGATAGCTAGCATGGATTTTGTATCAAAATTTATCTGGAATAAATATTCTTTTAATTAGACATATAATGTTGAAACTTAAGGAGAATATAGCCTATATAGATCTAGATTCCTAGGAGAGAATATTCATTGATGGAAATCTATGAGGGGGTTGGGAAATTTCCTACCCTTATTGAATTTAATTTTTTCTTTATCTTCCTAATTTGGTAGTTAAAATGTCAACTACCATCAATTGTGAGAAATGGAAATTATGGCATTAGGCTAATTAAGGTATTGGCTACATACATCTCTAGAGTCTTCCAAGAGTTGACCATACAACCTAAGGAGAACCTATTAGAAACCATGACAATACTGAGATGGGGCAAGTGAATCAATATTGTGACCATATTGTACAACTATTTCCAATTTATACTTTTCAATCTGTTTAGCAACAATTCATGTAAGGAGAATCATCAATCAATATATGAAACACATATTAGAATACACATAGGAAACACATAAAGACACTGAACATATTACCAATATTATTCTTAATTCCTTTTGGAAAGGAAATCTTCAACTTTCTATTACAATATGTTTTATGGCACCATCCAAAAGGAAGCAAACACTCCTTGATTTATCAACACCAACTGAAAGGAGCACAAATCGCTGATTTATAAACACCCACTAAAAGGAGCACCTACACCTGATTTGTTTTACTAGCACCCACTCCATTTTGCTATACATCTAATTAGCTTACAATAAGCACCCACTCCTTGATTTTACAAGAACCCACTTGTTGAACCTGCAAACCACTCTTACATACATTTTTGAACTAGAACCATAGATTCTTGGTTCATAAAAATATTGTTTCTCTCTTATACAACTGACATGTTGTCATACACACACTCTATCAACACATATTTCTCATACTCAATACCTTCTCTACACAGATAAATGTTTTATTCAACTCACTAAATCAAATACATAATTTCATAAACACCTATGATCATCAATGCATTCTCCGCAATCTTACACACCCTTCAAATACAACGCATACTCTTATCTCTAATTCAATTGATAATATTATTGATATAATTATTCTTATAAAGAATATGAGTTGATAATTTTAGAATTAAAACTTTAGTTAACTTCAGCTCCTAATTTTCATTTAACTAATGGTTTGATCTTGTTTAATTATATTTTTCCACTTCTTTAAACTCATCTTTATGTGTACAATTTGTCTTCGGTCTTTTTTATATTTTTATCACATGAAGAATTGAGTTTAACTGTTGGTTTTGACAATTCCATATAGGTGCAGGCTTTTAGCAAAATTTTTAACTACAACTTTAACTCTAGTTGACTGCCAAAGATGGAGGAAACCACCAAATTTGGCACATACTACCAAATACATCATAGCTACCTTTTCATATTAAGAGTTAGTACTAGGGGCCATTAATCAAGACTGTAGACTAGTTTAGTGGGCCCCATGTAGCTTAAATAGTAGCACATGCTTAAGAAATCAAGGTTGTAGATTGTTTTAGCTGTTTACGCCTTAAGCCATAAATTTGATGTATTATGGGCTCATCACCACAAATCAATATTTTTTATTTGTTTTATAAATCTTGTGCCCTGTATCACATGTCCAAAGTGTTGTTTAACTAGCACAAACAAACATACCATTTGAACGTGGCACAAATCATATGGCTTAACTCCCCCCTGTTGTCTCCTAACATGCACACCTAGATTAACGTGTGAAAGTCCCCATTCCCAAAAGGTGTGTCCTTTAAGGCTCAACACTCAGAAAAGGGCTTGTAACCTATTCCTAACTATCTCCATTAAGATTCTCCCCTATCTAATTTAAGGGTGTTGGTCCCTAAAAATAATACTAACAGAAAACTTGTTAAGGATAACAAGGCCTAGGAGATAATAGGAAAGGAAATCACAATTCAATATAACTTGAATATAAAGATTAATTAGCAAGTATGAGTGTTAATGGGAATGTGAATATTAATAATATAGATTCAATGAAATAAACAAGATATCTAGTAAGATGAATATAAAAGACCAATGCCTTTAGATAATGCTCAAAGATAAATTACGATATCTGCAAATGAAAAATGATCTGTGAAGTTATAAGAATAGAAAAGTGTTGAGAAATGGCAACAAGAGAGTCTAGTTTAATTTTTCCTTGAATTAAATTGGAAATTAAATTTGAATTCTATTCTCATAGAAACTTAAAATAGTTAAATTAAGTTTATTAAACTTACTTAACTTAGGAATTTCGAGTTGGAAGTCTTTTGGAAGTCATGTGTATGTTCCCCATAATTTGTAGGAGTCCAGTATGAGTTAGTTGTGAGTTGTAAAATAGAAGATTCAGTTTCATGAACCAGTTCAATTAAATTAGTTCTCAAACTAATTGAGAGAACTATTAGTGAGTTAACCATTAGTGGTGTCACTAATGAACTTTGTGAGTGCCACTCTAGTTAATTGAATATTTACTCATCGGGAACTCATACATGTCGAATCAAAGAAAGACCCAGTTAAGACTAGAGTGCAGGGACAGTGTGCTATTTTTTTAAGATTTTTCTGAGTTGCACTAACAGTGCATGCATTCAGGAACTGACCCTTGAGGGATTATGTAGTTTTTAGAGGCTTTATTTCCCTTTAAATACAAGTTATCCTCCACAGGAATTAGACATTAGAATAGAGACTTGGAGAGATTGTGAAGAGGATAATTTTTGGTCTTGAGCTTTCTTATGAGTTGGAGATTGAATTTGATGAGTGTTGGGATTGTTCTTGAAAGAAAAAGCATTGTAATTTCATCTTGATTTTTCGTATTAATACAAAACAAATAGTGGGGTTTTGAGTTGTGGATTTCCCCAAATATTTACTATGTTATGTGCCTTTGATTCTATTCCTCTATTTATTATTCTTTTCTTGATGTTTATGGGCTTCTGCTATAAATATTAGAATTAGATTCTTGTATCTTTCTTTATCAAATTGCATTAGCTTATGAATCTACATAATGTTCTACATGGTATCAAAGCAATATTGTATTTTGGGCCGAGAGTTTTCAGAGAATATATGAAAAAGTATGTGCAAAAATTTCAGAAACAAATAGAAGATATGGATGCCTTGGGAAAATATACCCAAATTCAAAAAAAAATCATCCAAATCAGAGTTCGGATGAGGGAGATATCATTGATTTAAAATCAGCTCTCTAGAGGAGATTCGAAGTTTTGAGTTTGTGTGTTACAGGCGAAAGTTGAATTTGCAATACATGCTTCAGGATTGGTAGATGGCATTACGTGGGTTTCCTAGGGGACATGATGGAGGGTACACTAGAGGAAAGTGGCTTGAAGTAATTTGTTGAACAATAAATTCCTAAGCTAGTAGCTACTGATGTACAGAACTTGGCCAAGTGGAAGAAGTGTGTGGCGAAGGCAAGGTGGATAATCCTTGAGGGATTTCGATCTCATATTGTCTTGAGTCTCCATCAAAAGGAAACCTCACAGGTTATGGTGAAAACATTTACAGACTTGTATCAAAATAGTAGTGATCAAAGGAAGCTAGCACTGAAAGATTAACTTTGTAAAATCAAGATGGAGAAAGGCGAGATGATTCCAAAGTACTTAACCAAGTTCACTCAATGTCGAGATGAACTTGGAAGTGTTGGAATCACAATTGTTGAGGAGGATATGGTGAGCCTTACTCTTTTTGGACTCCCAAAGAGTTGGCATAGTTATCAGGACTCTGTCAATGGTCAGGAGAAGCTACCAGATTAGGACCGACTATGGTCAGATTTGATGTAGGATGAGATCAAGAGGAACACTAGGGATGGATCTTCATCAAACACTGATGATGAAGAGAACTTTTCCTTAATGATTAAGGCAAGGAAGGGGAGAGGAAAAATTTCCAATTCCAAATCATATTCTTATCATAGAGGTAAGAATATGGACATGATGAAAGTTAAATTCTTTCATTGTCACAAGATGGGACACTTTGCTACAAATTGTCCATTGAAGAAGTCCAAGGAGAAGTCCTGAAGACGAGTGGCAGGTGAGGCTTTGGCCTCAAAATTCAAATTGGACTTTTCCCTCATTGCATGCATGGTGTCTTCAATGATGGGAAGTGTCTGATACTTAGACAATGGAGCTTCTTTCCACATGACTAGTGACAAAGAGTTATTCAATGAATTGGAGGGGAAATATCTCCAGATGCATATCAAGATGGATGATGATGATAAGTATAGAGTTACTAGTGTGGGCACTATTACTTTTTAGAGGGAGAATGTGACTCCACTTAGCTTGAATAATTTTATGCATGTACCCAAACTGACGAAGAACTTGGTATTTGTAGCCATGCTTGAGGATAGAGGCTGTGATGTGATTTTTTTGAAAGGAAAGGCATTCCTTTGACACATATCCATGGTTCAAGTAAAGAAGATAGGGATTTGAGTTCAGAATCTCTATAAGATGGATGTAGAGGATTGTACTATTGTGAGTTAAAAAGCATAAAAGCTGTTGAGCCGAGACGTTAGAGGGTTGTGGCATAGGTGATTGGACCACTTGCATCATGGGGCTTTGAATATATTGTAACAAATATCTACCGACCTTCCCAAAGGCACACTTGAGCAAGCTGATACATGCAAGGGTTCTAGTTTGGTAAAATACACCAAGTCTTCCTTTGGAGACAAAGATAGTCGAGCAGAGTCTATTATGGAGAGAGTCCATTCATATGTGTGTGGACCATTCTCGACGGCATCCACGGCCAGGCATAGGTATTATGTTATATTTATTGATGACTATTCTCGTAAATGTTGGGTATTTTTTATGCAGAAAAAGGATCAAACTTTCACAATGTTTTTTGAGTTCAAAGCATTGTTAAAGAGAGAGTTTGGAAAGAAGGTTAAAGATCTACAGAGTGATAATTGTGGTGAGTATGTATCTAATGAGTTTAAGAACTTTGGTGCAGTGGAAGGGATTAAATGAGAGTTGATTGCACCCCATAATACTCAACATAATGAGGTTGCCGAGAGGAATAATAGGAGCATAGTAGGGGAAACAAGGGCGATGTTGCATGATCAGCGCCTACCACTAAACTTGTGGGATGAGGCATGCAACATAGCAATTTATGTTCAGAACCATAGCCCACATCAGATACTTGAGATGAAGACACCAGAGGAGGCTTATTCTAGTAAGAGGCAAAATGTTGGTTACTTAACAATTTTTGGGTCATTGGTTTATTTCCCTGTGACTAAAGATGCACGGAAGAAGCTTCAGTCAATAATAGAGTTGGGGATCTATGTGGTGTACACTAATACACCATGAAACTATCAGGTGTACATGCTGACTAGTCGGATGACAGTGTTTCACAGGGATATCAAGTTCGATGAGGACAAGGCCATGCCAGTATCCCTTGAGAGGGAGACTAAGCTATATACGGATGAGGAACTTTTAGCTCCTAAGGTTGAGGAGCCTCAGATTGATTTGGAGCAACCACATCCAGAGGTTTTGAGAGTGGAGACATCCACTCAGGCAGAGTCTTTTAGAGAGGGAAGAATGCGCACTAGAGAGGCAAACAGATTGTTGGATGATGCACAGGAGAATGTGGGAGCACCCTCTTCTCAACGCAAATAGAAGAGGTCACCAGAGAGGTGCACTGGATACATGGCACTATGGGTGCATGTGTTGTGATAAATCCATCTTCCTTTTAGGAAGCAGTGGAACAACTGATTTGGGTTGATGCGATGGTGGAGAAGTATGACTCCATAGTTTGAAATAATGTTTGGGATGTGGTCTTGAGACCCAAGGACAATTCATTTGTGATCCCCCGTTGGCTTTACAAGGTAAAGCAAGCTGCAAATGGTAGTGTGGAGAAGCATAAGGCCATATTTGTGGCCCATGGTGTTTCACAGGTAGAGAGGATTGACTATGATGAGACCTTTGTTCTTGCAAGAAACTCATCAATCAGATCTATTTTGGCACTATCAACACAGATGGGTTGGAATATCCATCAGATGGATGTGAATACTACCTTCCTCAATGGCATGATTGAGGAAAAGATGTACATAGAGAATCTTGAAGTTTTTGAAACCTTGGACCATGATTCGCATGTGTTTTGACTCAAGATAGTGTTGTATTAGTTGAAGCAAGCACTATGTGCTTGGTACACCATGATAGAAAGCTATTTCACTGGGTTGGGCTTCACGAAGAGTGAAGCGGATGCAAACATATATCACATAGTGGTGGAAGGTAAGATGTTGATCATTGTACTCTATGTAGATGATATCATACTGACAGGTGATGAGAAGCTCATCAAATATTGCAAGGAGGACCTTTCAAGAGAGTTTGAGATGAATGACATGGGGCTCATGCATTACTTTCTTGGCATGGAGGTATGGCAGGGAGATGGGGAGTTTTTTGTATCTCAGGGAAAGTATGCCAATGAGATATTCAGGAGATTACCCATGGAGAGTACTAAACCCATGGAGACTCCTCTAACTGGTAACTGGAGGAAGGATGATGATACTTTAGGGGAAGTAGTGGACGCTATTGTTTATAGGCATCTTGTGGGTTCATTCATGTACTCAGTGAAAACATGACAAGATATGTGTTATGCAGTTAACCAACATAGTCAAGCGATGTTTAGGCCTACCAAGTTGTATTAGAAGTCAACAAAGCAAGTACTGAGATACCTCAAAGGAACTACTTAGTTTGGGTTATGGTACAAATGGATAGAGGGAGTGAAGCTTCAAGGCTTCACTGATGTAGATTGGGTCGGGAGTCCATCCAGCAGGAAGAGCACATCAAGATGAATCTTTAGTATTGGGTCAACGACAGTTTCTTGGTACAATAGGAAACAAAGATCAATTGCACTCAGTTTGGTAAAGGTAGAGTACATTGTTGCAAGTCAAGAAACATGTGAGGCTATCTGGATGAGGAAGATCCTAGTTGGTTTGTTTGGTCAGCAGATGGATTCGATAGTGATTTATTGTGATAATTAGAGTTGTATCAAAATCTCTTAAAATCCAATTTTTCATGATTAGTCCAAGAATATTGATATCTAATATCATCATCTCAGAAAATGTGTATTGAGGTGGATCATGTTGTTAAATTACATTCCCATGGAGGAGCAAGATGTTGACATCTTGACAAAGGCATTGTCAAGATGTAAATTCAAGTTTCACAGAGACAGGATCAGGGTGGTTGATAATCCCTTTATTGTTGAGAGGGAGTGTTGAGAAATGGCAACAAGAGAATCCAATTTATTTTGTCCTTGAATTAAACTAGAAATTAAATTCGAATTCTATTCTCATAACAACTTAAAATAGTTAAATTAAGTTTATTAAACTTACTTAACTTAGGAATTTCGAGTTGGAATTCTTTGGGAAGTCATGTGTATGTTCTCCATACTTTGTAGGAGTCTAGTATGGGTTAATTGTGAGTTATAAAATAGAAAACTCAGTTTCATGAGTCAGTTCAGTTAAATTAGTTCTCAAAATGATTGAGAGAACTAATAGTGAGTTAACTATCAGTGGTGTCACTAATGAACTTTTCCAATGCTACTCTAATTAACTGAATATTTACTCATCAGAAACTCATACATGTTGAATCATAGAAAAACCCAATTGAGACTAGAGTGCAGGGACAGTGTGCTATTTCTTTTAGATTTTTCTGAGTTGCACTGATAATGCATGCATTTAGGAACTGACCCTTGAGGGATTACGTAGATTTTAGAGCCTTTATTTCCATTTAAATACAATTTATCCTCCATGATAATTACACATTATAAAAGAGACTTGGAGAGCTTGTGAAGAGGCTAATATTTGGCCTTGAGCTTTCTTATGAGTTGGATATTGAATTTTCTAAGTGCTAGGATTGTTCTTGAGAGAACAAGCATTGTAATTTAATCTTGATTTTCGAGATTAATACAAAAAAATAGTGGGGTTTTGAGCTGTGGATTTCCTCAGATATTTATTGTGTTATTTCCCTTTTATTCTCTTCCTCTATTTATTATTGTTTGCTCGATGTTTATGGGCTTTCGTTGTAAATAGTAGAAGTAGATTCTTGTCTCTTGCCTTAGCAAATTGCATTAGCTTTTGAATCTACAAGATTTTCTACATGAAGCTGCAAGACAAGCATTAGTTTAACAAAAATGCAAGAGATTATATGCAATTTACAGATATGAACAACAAGATAAAAATTAATCTTGTAATAGAAGAAATATTGTACTTGAAAATATATGTTCAAGTAAGATGTAACATTAAGAGACAATTATCATGAGAACATGAAAACAAAATAAGCAAGTATAAGAATATATAATGTTTGGAAGCGAATAATAAGCCCAAAATATAAATTGTACAATAACCAATTGTATGAAAAGTGTTAGGTGAGTGTGTGAAGAAGAGTGTTCTTGGTAAGTTTTATTATATGCCTAGTCTATGGTTTGACTTCCTCTCAACTCCTTCAACTTGGTAAGGACTAGCGGGTAGTTGCAAGAAGGACTATGTGAGAAGGCTAATGCGTCATTAACCATACCCCCTTAGGAATTAAATGCAACCCATTTTCCTTCGTTCCTACAAGGGCTCGAACATACGAAAATTGTGAGGTCACATGTTTTAACCTTTGACCAAACTCAAATTTAGGAAAATGAATGAAAGTTAGGGAAGATTGTCCTAAATTTATATCAACCAAGCTTGCGCTTGGAGGTAAATTTTAGAAAATACAAAATAGATCTAAAATTAAATTAGATATGTAGTGAATTGCTTCAAGTGAGATACAATTAGAGTGAAATGATTCAAAAATGAAAGATATTAAAATTTATCAATAATAAATACCTTTTCACTTATATGACAAAATTAAAAATTGGCACATTGAGGACAAATTATGATATCAATATGACATTAATTTTGTACAAATGATCAATGAAGCAAGCAAAAATATCCCAATGAAGCAAAGTGAATTATATCAGTTACAAATGAGAAAAATTTCAATAGAAATTCTAATTAGATCTAATATCAAATTGAAAATTACTCAATGAGAATAAGAGCAAGCTAGATCAAAAGATGACAAGTGATTGAAATTAGTCTAGATCTATCAATGCCAATGCAACTATGACAATGAAATAACCATGAATCTAATCTAACCAATGCAAAATGAACAAGTTAGTGACTACATCTAGAGACTATGCTGGAAAAGAAAAAAAAGAGTTAATGATTGGCTATCTTAGTGGCTCTCCTACCAAATGAGGAGATATGGATACCAAGGGGAAGAAACCATATGCTCCCTCCAAAAAAATCCTTTATTATATTAAAAACTTGAAAACCTTCTTAGAGAGAAGAGAGAAGGATAGATCTTAGAGGAGAGTTTACAAGAATGAATATTCAATGAGATAATACCCCTTCCTCAAAGATTAAAAAGTTATGAAAATTATTTACAATTTTTTTAATGAAACTACAAGGAAATTCCTCCAAGAAAATTTCTCAAATCCTCCAAAAAAATTTCACTTGAAATGATAGACATCAAAGAAGGAAGAATTGTGTACAAGCATCAAGGTGAAGCCTCTATTTTTCTTGCGATTTAGAGAGATAGGCCTCAAAATGAAAAAAACTTAAAAAAATGATCTTGCTTCAGAATGAATACGACCTCTACTTTTGATCTTGAATTTTCACAAGGATTAAGTGATGGATCTCTTTAAAAAATCAATTTTGAAACCCTTTAAATCCTAGCCATCTAGGATATGATTAGGAGAGAGGAGAGGGTTTGATCAACAAGAAAGTGTTTAGCTTCAGAAAATTAGTTTGTCTCTTGATCGTCAAGCTTCAACTTGCAAGAAAAAAATTAAGAAAATTCTCGAAGCCAAACCCTTACTCATTTATTCAGATCTGTGAGAAAATATAAAATAAAGAAAGATATATACAAGATCGGTACAAAAAATAAATATATGTACAAAATGGCTTATAAATATATACAAAATTTATAAATCAATAAGCCCAAAGAGTGTGATGATGACTTTGCTCTTAGGTAGCAAAAATACAAGATTTAAAATAGTTAAATATGACAAATAAAGTTCTTAAATATATAGATTTGAATAATTAATGATAAATTTTGCAAGTTATGGAAAGGAAACTCTCTTTAAGGTTATCTTATGATAAGCCTTTGAGATATATCAATGTGGGTTCTTCCACTTCTATGACTTGAGAGTTGGCTGGTTCAGTCAAAAACTTCCCCAAATGTCCAATATTTGATTCAAAAAATATAATCCTATACATGCTTTTTAAAGATAATGTTAGATCTAGAAGGGATTAGATAGAACAATGAAAAATAATAGGGTTTCAACCAAAAACCTGATAGCGCTTCTAGATCTAGAATGTTTCTCTAATCCAGATATCAATGCAAGATAATTGTACAACAATATATCCAAATATGGGAAATGGAAATAGGAATTTAATTATTTACCAGTAGAGCATTAAGAAAAATAAAATTAGAAAAATATTACCATAGATGCAGATGAAAAACACCACGTAGCTTTAACCCCAAAGTCTTTCTTTTTTAATAGCTCAGAATTTTTTTAAGTACAAAGCAGAGCTTCTACCCAAGAGATCGATTACAATTGATGTTGATGTTTTGATGAAGAGATTAGAGCCTCCTTAAATAGAAATTTTTTTAGAGATAGACCCCTCTCCAAGTGAAAACAGCTAGATACAAGTGCTAATGGCTAGATCTCCTCCAAAAAAATTTGATCCTTTGATGAGCCATTACAGATCTCTAGGAAGGAATTTATTATCCTTGAGGGAGGACCTATATTAACTAGAATTTTATCCCAGAGTTGTTTGTACCACTAAAATATTTCTCTTCATTTTTCTCCTCGAGAATCTCTCATTCAAAATAACAATATTGGACCTTTGCTTAAAAAAAATCATTTTTCTAGGTCATTGGCTTCTTTTTTGGACCATCGATTTTTTCCTTGGGCCAATTCTTCTTGTTAAATGGAATTCCCACAAAATTTTGACTTGAATTCAATATTTAGTATTTCCATATTATTTTTTTTATCATTTTCACCTGGAGAGAATTTTTTATTTTTCTCTCATTTTATTTTTTGGGTAATTTTTGGCTAATTATTTGCCATTTGTTTGCCAAGAATTATAAAAATGGGTTTTCGAGGGGTAAAGACATATTTTTCCAACTTAAAATTGTTTCTAGATAGAAACTTGATGTGTATAGGTATAATTTTGATAACTCAAACCCAATACAACTTATATTATACGACACTTGTTACATTTTACATCAAATATTTCTTAAAATATGACACCTAGACTCAACCAAACCCTTTGAAATTTTAGAGATGATATAGTATGATAATATACGTCAACTATAAACACTAGAAATCTCCTAAGACTCTTCCATCATGCTACACTCTAGATTTTGGGTACATTTGGGAGAAAAACTTAATTGATTATAAGTGTTGAAAAACATAAATAATGAGCTAACAAAAAAGCACATCCTAAAGGGAACTCACTTGCAAGTATAGTCCTAGGCTACCTAGACCTTTTACATGACTCATTTTCATCATACTAGAATAATTTTTATATATGCCTAGAGGGTTGTAGAATTTGTACAATTGGTTGATGAAAAGAAGAAGATGAAATTTGATGAAGTTTGGATTTCTGGCAATGATCTGACAATGCTGGAATGTTCTGACATGTGCTCTTATCATGGAATCATTGAAGAAAATTCAATTGCAATTTGAATGGTCAAACACCTCAATATATTCCCAAAGCACTAAACAACCGTAGGCCCAACCATTTTTTATAACACATAGAACCATTAAAAATGTGAACCTAACACTTTTCCCCATGTATTGATAGATTATCAAATGATATAAATGTTTTTGTCTCTCACTCTATCTATATTGGTCTCAAATTATTTCCATCACATACCTTCAACTACTCATCATTGAGGAAAGACATGAAACTTCATATTTGTTGATGGAGAAGTTTCCATCTCTAGACCATTTCCACTACTTACCACTTCCAAAAACACTAAGGCTAGGTGACATCACCCCTATGTCACTCGCTACCACATGTTTCTTGTTGAGTGGCCCATGTGTCATCCAAATATTTCCAACTTGACCACCTGAAAATGCTAAATTTGCATGCCACATATCACTGTCATGGACTTCTACATGTCCTATTCTTGCCACTTCATGCCACATGTCATCTTCTCCTTGATCCATATGTCTTTCGATGATTGGTCCATGTTATCTTTATCAATCAACATAATTTTGTCATGTCATATCTCTTGATGACATCATGCTAACATAAACTTGGGTTCCTACACTGTTGATGTCATCATGGCACTATGTCTCCACATCATCACTTCCATCCAATCCACATGTGCCATTTGTCTTCTTGACATTGGTCCATGCTATGATGTATCCACATCATTTGGATGTAATAGGGTCTAAAAACCTAATATTTTTCACATATTTTGTTTATAAAAATTTCAAGGTTGAGCACCATGACTTTATGTTAAATGGTAGTTGATGTGAGAATTCTCATCTTGGTCTTGGGACCTATGGACCCTTACATAACTCATCGATGGGAAAAGGGTCGAGACATGAATATTCCATAGAAACTAACATGGAAAGTATCACCTCTCGAGACCTTGGGCCCTCGGGACCTCAAGGCCTTTGACACAATGCACCATTTGAAAAATAGTGGAGATAAGAATGTTGAAAACAATTAAAGGGAACTATTCCCATCTCTCAGGACCTCAAGATCTTAGGTCTTTGGCATAATTCATAAATAATAAAAGACCAAGGAAAAATATGTGTCCCCTTGTGGGACATGTAACAACATCCATACACATCATAACCCATATTAAGGGTGTAAGAAGGTGATATTGTCATTGAAATAATTTCCAAAGTCTTGTTATGTAAATGGGGTCTTAAAATTTTATGATTTTTCAAACTCCTTGAAACTAAGGATTAGCATTACCGTCACATATTTCTCAATGATACATTTCCAACAATATTAAATTTATCAAAAATTGATTCCCAGAGAAAAAGAAATAACCATTTAAAGTCACGCCATTAAACTCTTTCCATGTTAGCATTGTGATTCCATGTGGCACCCAAATCGATCCCATGTGCTATCCTGCCATCCTTTAGAGGAGGTCCAAATCATCTTTCATGTTGACATGTCTGTCACCTTGACCATGTAGCATTGGGACATCACCAATTCGTGGCCCCTATTGATCTGTCCCTTTGCCTTGTAATTCAACCTTTTTTTCCATTATAATGTAAATTTTTCATGGCCATTCCATTTGCCTAGAAAAATTCACACACTCATAAACATTAATTCTAGAGAGAGATGATTAATTTTCCATTGATTGGTGAGTGGTATTTCCCATCTCTAGGATGTCACCCCTTCCCCCTTGGTCTATTGCACCTACCACCTTCCAATTTCCAAGGTGAGACAAACTCATTCATAGTAGTTGATAGAAGGGATTTTCCATCTTGGCCCCATCATACTCAAAAAATTTCTTATCATGCTATATCATCATCTTATTGAGGTACCAAGGACTAAGACATTAATAATACCATTTGAGCATTGTGGATATTCTTGTCTCCCTCGGTCATCATTCCCAACCCTTATTACTTGTGCACACCATCACCAGCCTAAGATCTGAGAGCTCAAGATGACATCATCTTGAGACAATAAATTTTAATATCACCTTCCTAGAATATCTTCATCACCTCAACCATCAGTCTTGTCCATTATTCCTCAATGAAAATTTCTAACCCTCTCAATGCCCAAAGATGACGTTAGCATGAAATGACATCATGCTAACATCATCTTGTATATGTGGAATTATCCAAGGCTACCATGTGTCACTCATTTTTTCCCATTCTACCTTTTGATATGGAAAATTATGGTTGCCACAGAACACTCCATTGTGGCACCATGTCAACCTGTGGCCACAATATATTCCCACCTGGATTAGGTCCCATTGGTCTCGACCCTTAGTTCAATTTCATACTTTCCTTATAAACTATTTCAACCTTTTAAAATGGTTTTCCACTATTCACTATGTATCAATGTCATTCGTAACCCTGAGTCCTAAGACACGAACTCCTAACAGAAATTTCCAAGGAAATATTTGTCTCATACCTCATTTCTTGGCACCATGCTTGTGCACTCCTTTAGGGCTTTCCAAGGTCCTGAGAGGGAAATTCTACTATCCATTTCTAGAGAGATCTTTGAATCCCAACTTATCCACCTTGGTGCCACCATATATGTGTGTGTGTGTGTGTGTGTGTGTGTGTGTGTGTGTATCTATAGTCCAATGAAGAGACTTCAATACTTGGCTAATTTTGCACTCTCTTGGCTTCTCATATATGCTTGCATATACATGGGCACATTTGGTACTTAGTCATTTTACTGACTATCCCTCTTAAGCTTGAATATATATATATATATATATATATTCATTATACCAATAATTTCATAGTATAGGGCCTATTATTACAATTCATTTCAATGGATGAATTTAATCAACCAACATAGATTTATCCACATCTTATGCTCGGGATATTACACTACATTTTAGATCATAAATAAACATAGGAATTAGGAAAATATACACTCCTTAGCAACACATAGAAAGCATCATTTCCCATTGTTTCTAGATAAGAACATTCATTGCTTTCAGCATATACATTTTAACAACACTGTGAGAATTCATAAAATAAGTACATACACAAGGATTTAGATAAGCACTTTTCTTGTAATGAAAAATATAACAACTGAGATTGGGACTTGAACTCTCCGCTCAACCATAGATTGGATTGCATGACAATCATTTTTATAGCTAATCACCCCCGAGCCAAATTTCATTAAAGAAATTTTGAGGTCTAAAATGGCCTTAAAAAAAGATGTATAACCAAAATAAAATTTATAAGAATCGATAGGATTTAATATGATGACATCAACCATGGGGGATGATTCACCATTTTGGAGTAAAAAAGTAAAAATATTAAAAACGAAAACAAAAGAAACCTACATTTTGAACTCGTATTTTCAACTTATCTCGCAACAATTTTACTCAAATTTCAAGTAGTAGCACTCATTGGATGACAAATTTAGTTCCTCATCCAAGGAGTGCCCATGTTGCATAATTTTGATGGACCTTACTACATAAAATATTATAAATACCTAAAAATTGTGATTGCAATCACATGTTTTCATGTATTTCTCCTATTTCATGTAGTAGGGTCCATCAAAAGTATCCAACATGGGTACTCCTTGGATGAGGAATTAAGTTAAGCATACAACAAGTGCTCCTAATAGAAGTTGGGAATAATACTAAGAGGGGGGATGAATCAGTATTTACATTTCAATAACTTTTCATTTCATAACCATATTTATATGTGCTACTTCAGTGAAGTGAAGTGGCATGTGCTTGCAACTTTTATTAAGGAAACCAATGTATATCTAGTGAACTTATGATTCAGTTAATTCATCATGTGTTGATATTTAATCAGGGCATTAGTACTTTATTAAATAGTAACTATGTGTAGTAATAATAGGATAAACCATCACACATAAGAAACACGCATGAACACCAAGATCTAAGGTGGAAACCGAATGCGGGAGAAAAAAAACACCTGTTTCTGTCGTCTTTATCTTCTTTTAATATAAAGAAAATCCTTTTACAATCTTGTACTAGTGAAAACTCATACAAATACCCAGACACCCACTTGCAAAAGGCTACAACCTTCTCTCGTTGTCCATATTCTACTGGAAGGGAGCTACAACACCCTAGCTCTTGTACTAGCCGATATGTTTACGAGTATGTAGGTGCCAAACTACAGAAGGCTATGACCTTCTTTCTTCCTCCAGGGACCACTTTTCATAATTTTTCGGACTGGATACTCCTGGTACACAACAACAAAATATGAAGGCCATGTCTCATCAAATTTTCACACTAGAACCATTAGTAAAATTGAATCTCAAACTCAATAATAACTACATCAACCAACAATTAGTCAATCTGAATAGTCAAATCACTGTGACTAGAACATTGTGCTGAACCCAAAAACCTGCATCATCATCCAGAACCAACTGCAACCTCAAAAATCATATGTCATAATGCATACGCTACTTTAGTGAAGCAAACGAGCGTGTATATGCTACTTTCTTTTACCAAACCCATGTATACCTCCAAAATTACTGAATCATTAAAACCTCTGAATCAAAATTGTACCAACCAGTAACATTCTAAGATCTACTGTCAAATTATAGAGACCTAAACGGATAGTAGAAAATATCTCCCTTCTCACTTAACCAATCAATCAATCAGACTCAATATCCTTATGCATTCAGTTCAATTTTTAGATCTAATGAGACATCGTTGATAGACAACGTTAAAACAACAAAACTGATCAAATATATCAATCAATTATGAACAACATGATTTTCTTTTTCATACGCTACTTGATAGTGCTGAAGCAGTGTGTATACACACCTTCGCCAAGGTGAACTAGTGTATAGATCTTCAAATAAAAACTTATAACTTTGCTGCTATTCCAGACTTCATACATACCTAGATCATAGCATTCAAAGAATAAAACATGCATGAGCAATTAGATCTGGCCCAACCAATATCATATCATACAATGATAAGTCATTTCAGGCCACATGATCATCATCCAACATTGTATCCAAGGTGCACAAAATATTTCAGATCATATCATAATCATAACTCCTGCAGCATAAAGTATACTTTAGGTAGAAGTATTCTTGAGAAACTCTTTCACTTGCACTCTTGAACTTTTAATCTTCTCCTCCTTATATAGTTATAGTTTTCTCAATACCTCGAACTAAAACAACACTTAGAGCCTGTGGTATTCTTGGACGGGATCAAATAATTGTTACTTCACTCAATATTGTGGGCTAATACCATGGTATTGAACCTTGGTATTATTTTACTTTATTTTTACTTGATTTTCTATCCCATACGTGTTTTTCCTTCTGTAAAAGTGTGTGCATACGTATACGCACTTTTTGTTCTGTGAAACTACATGTATACACTACTTGGACAAGGTCAATCTATGTATACAACTTAAATTGACTTAAACATCTTTTTTCTTCAACTTCTTGATAATGATTTGTAGTCCTTTGTTCCCTTCCTGTTCTTCTGTACCATTTCCCTATTACCTATGAACTCTGTATTGACCTATGAGTGAGTTTCCATCAAGGACAACACCTGTACCATAACGTCAACAATCTCCCCCTTTGGACTTGATGGAAACCATATTTGTGTTGATTACTTCAAGTTTTAGAACCTGTTAGAGATATCAAGCAACACCAAAATACTCTCCCCTTTTGACATCAAGGGGATAGGGCGGACCAATATATTCTCCCCCTTTGAGATACACTACATTGTCCATGCTCCCCCTCAGTACATGTGGAGTTTGCAAAGATAACTTAAAAAAAAAAAATAACATGACTCTATAACTCAACTAAGTGAGTATGACCTCCCTATCACCAATGACTCATACATACATCAATCACCCAACCAAGTGGGGATATACCAAGTGTTTAGACATGACTAAAAAATTGCAATTATTGCATCATCCTTCCCATGCAAAGTAGGGTTACAAATTACATCATATCTCCGGAAGGACTCATTAACAGACTATGATAGACAAAGACATATAATTACACCATAGGTATTTACATGACCTTTACACAAATGATATGAATATATGAGACCATAGGTGGATTCAGCAACCATGATGCCAAAAATGCATAATTTTTTTGAAGGCTAATTCTCCCCCTGAACCTGTGATACCTGTGCATTGTCAAGCAATAATTCACCAAGGCATCTTCATCAGAAAAATAAACAAAAATGGTGTTATACCTCCAAATCTCACTATTATGGTTTTTGATGCTGCACTCATGGCCTAGGGCAACCCCTCCTTCCAGACCTGGTCGCAAATTTAAAAAATAGTGTTTTATTCCCAGTACGCGACATTGCCCTGAGCTAAATGCGTGTATACGCGGGTCTGCATATACCCAACCCGCGTATATGTATTAAAACACTTAAAAAATATATATAGCTCCTTATTTTTGGGTGGAGATTGCGGGTTTTACCTGCTGATCATCTGTTAGTGCTCGTGGCCCAACTGTTCCCAACCAACTCCCAACTAAAATACTTCTTTGGGATTGGTATAAAAATACATCAAAGGGAAGACCTAAGGGAGGAGAGAAGAGAGAGAAAGGTTACTATACTGATATTTTTCCCCTGACCAAGTCTGAAGACCCTTGTGCCTTCTGCACTTCCCCCATTTGTACAGGAAACCCTTGTTTCCTTGTGATTTGATGTTCATCCACTAGTTATGGCATCATGGAGTGAGTCTTGGAAGGAGATATGCTAGAGGCTTGAGGCTGGACGGATTCGGAAGGAAGCTTTGCTTGGAGCCTGTGCAAGGTTACTAAGGTGATATTACTCCTTTTGTACATTCTATTTGTCTATAATACAGAAACACGTCTTGGTTCCCGATATGCTTCTTCTTTATGTTTATGATGTTCATGCATGAATTTCATGTATGAATGGTTGTTTAAAGTTCATAACTAACTTCCTTCTTTTATAACATAAAGATGATTTTTGTATAAGTCTTTGTCCATATATTGCTGCATTCTTTGGAATTGTTTGTTTTGCAGGACAAAGGAGCGAAAGGGACTTGAAGAAGGGTTTGGACCCTTGAGGAACTTCTTGAATGTAGGACCTAAGGTACGCCCTTCTTACTTTAGAATTTGCTTATTATAGCGTAACGGATGTGTGAATGTGTGTTTCTCTGTTTAGACAATTTTCAGTCTGCTAGGGTTTCCACCCAAAAGCCCTAGGGAAGCAAATCCCTCAACAAAATTGGCGACTCCACTGGGGACAACACTCTTGTTGTTCCTAGTTTGGGTGTTTGTCAAGCCAATCAGGGCTCAGGTGCTTGTTGGTTTACTGTTACTGTCTGGTCTGTTCTTGACTTCTGAGTTTTGCCAGTTTCTTCAGTTTTATTTTTTATTTTTCTTGAAATCTTTCATATAAGCTGTTTTCCTTAGTTACAGAAATGTATAAACACTTGTTTCCTAAAGTAAACCCACATATACGCAGGTTTCCTCAGGCACAGCCGCGTATACATGCAATCTGCACTTAAGCACAATCGCGTATATCTTGCAACTTTCAAGATTTATAATTTTTTGTGCCTCTGAAGTTTGCCTGGAGTTTTGAGTCAGTTTGAAACAGTCACTTTTATTAGTATTAGTTGTCTGTGCTATGCAAGTGTCTTACTCCGATTTCTCTCTGATTATAAGGAGTATTGGTATTGTTTTGTGTTTGCAAGCGTCATCATCTTTTTGCTAAAAGCACGTACGATTTCTTGATTGGAATCTTGGCTGCTCTGATTTATCAGAGCAGAAAGATTGTTATCAATCTTTGTGTTGAATTTTGCTTTTGGTGACTTTTTGTTTGCTTGACAAAACCACTTTTTGTGACCATTTACTTCTTTGTTTTATCAAAGTTGTCAATTGATGCTTTCTTGAAATTGTCTTTTTGATCCTTTTTGGTCTTTGTTGCCAAAGCTTTCATTGTTGCTTTCGGTTGTTAAAAATCCTTTTTAAACACATTTGTTTTTGTTGAGTTTTCATTCATTGTATGGTGTCAACTTGCAAAAGTGTTTTTTGCTTATTGTTTCGATCACAAATTTTCAGTTTTTGTTGAGAGCATTTTCAAAAAGACTTTTCTGTTGCTACTTTGAAGAGAACTTTTTGAAAAGTTTTGTTTTGCTTTCTTGAACTTACTTTTCATTTGGTTTCCTTTTGGTGAGTGAAAGTGCTTTCTGTTTATCTTGAGTTTTGTTTTTAGTATTTAGACGAAATGAATGGTAGCATCTCATATTCCATCTAGATATTGTAAGTGGCAAAAGAAAATTTGATAAGCAAAGCAACTTTCATTTCTTGTTTTAGAGTTGTTTTCAATTTTGCATCAAGCATATAGTTGTTGCATTAGGATATATTTGCATCTCTTTAGGAATAAATAGTTTTGTTAACTTTTGAGTGTGAAGTGTGAATTAAAGAAAAGAAAAGAAAAGTTTGTTTCATTAGAAGTTTCCTTTTGAACCCTGTAGAAATTACTCTTCATCGAAAAACAATGACAAAGTGCACATGCATATAGTTAGGTTTTATTAATTTCTTTTGCATCAAAAAAACACCACTAATTTCACTTCCATCATCCCCTGACTTAAAGAACAACCCTTAAAGTCAAGCGCTAACTAAAATTCACTAGAACTTTTTCTTTTAAGTTAAATACACCAACAAGTTTTAGGATTTTAGGGCCTTGGATTAGGCGAGTGGAGAGTTAACTCTCCCAAGGCCATTTAAACGTCAAACATAGGATTCTGAATAAAGAGAGAAAATCCAATAGCGTTAGGAAGACCAGGAAAGCTCTGGATCTAGGAGTTAAGCACGAGGGCCTATGAAGACAGGGAAGAGAGATACTCCCTATCCTACTTGTCCGAACTTACCTCACGACTATTTCGCCTAGCTTTTGCGACGCGTTGGTATCCATAGTTGCCTCTCCTAGGGAACTACATAGGTGGCTGCGGAGGGGAATCCCGTGGCACCTGAGGTCGACGTTGTATCACTCTCAACGGTACTACTAGAGGGCACCCTTGCGAAGCGTGGGGGCTTGCACCGACGCAGGCTGTTGTTAGGAGGTCAGCGTAACTTCCTCTGTTACCTTTGCTGATAGGCCTGGGCCCTCATCATCCCAGACTATCTTCGGAAGGCCCCTTATTTTTCACTTTCTCGTATTTTGGTGTCCGTTCCTAATCACCAGGAGTAGAAATACTTGGAAGTTGTTTGACTGGCTATATCTTTAGGGACTTTATAGTGGGTGCTCTGTGCTCTTATTTGGCCTAGCTTTAAATTTTTTGAGTCTTTAGTTATATTTTAAATTCAAAGTGGATGTCTGATCTCCTAGACGGTCTCGAAGACTTCGCGGTCTTTCACCACCAAGTTTAGAGCCTTCTCCGAGAAGGCGCAAAGGTAATAATACCAGTGGGTTTCGTCTCATGGCAATTGACGCATCGGGGATTGATCCTCCTCTCGGGGGCATTAGTATTGAAGCAAGGCCTGGTACTTCCGTGGAACAAGAGAGGAACACTCCAGTTCTTTCTCGAGTTCGCTTATAAGCGAAGCATAATATTGAGGTAGAAGAACTTTCAGAGTCGTTAGCGGCTTTGAATTCTCCCCTACCATCCACTCATCCACATGTATTTCAATATGTTGGGACTTCGATGCATAGACCGTCAAGTCCAGGTTATGCTACGTGCTTACCTTCGATGACCACTACTGGAAGCATGGCTTCTACAAGTGCTACGACTGTACAGACTCGTATATCTGTACAAGGGGGTGGAACTATTTCCATCCCCTCCGTCTCTTTATTCGGATCTTTTGCTAGCACGTCTTTTGTTGGGTCTACCTCCATTCCGTCCATGAGTGGAAATTCCCAAACCAATGCTTTTGGTTCTGGATTCTTCCCATTTGGCGCCCATTCACAGGGCATTCCTTCAGCTCCATTTGGGGCCGCCACGTCCATGATGAGTGGATCGTCTTCGTTCCAAGGTTTTCCATTTGGAAGTGGTCATATACCACATTCCAACCCTACGATAGGATCCATGCCTTTTTCTTCTGTAGGACAAAGCAACAATCCTTTCCAAGGTTGGAATAACCCTGGGCTTAGTAGTGCAAGAACTAGGAATCCATTTTTCAGCCAATATGGGAATAGACCATATACCACGGTTATTTCATTCCAAAGTATTCCTCCCCTAGCTTTGGCTTGGAATCCATATCAAGGGTTATCAACTTCTTATAATCCTTTAGAAGGAAACTTTGTTGGGTATGGTGGATATACGACCGGAGTTGGTCAAACTCTGAGTTTTGCAGGGTCACAAGGCTTGCCTTTTGGCTCAGCGGGTTCTACTGGTTACTTCGGGCAACCTGGTGCCTTCCAAAATCCAGGCCAATCTTTTCAGAGCTTTGGGAGTTCTGCCCAGTCAAGGTGGAATCCCCAAGCTCCTCCTAGACTTCCGTTTCTGGCAACGTTGAACTTGCTAGACCTCACTAAGTTAACTAACGACCCAATCAAGTATAATCCGGCCTGGCCTCCGGTCCCAACTAAACTCCCTTCGAATATTCCAAAATTCGAAGGGAAGAGTGGTGAGGACCTGGGCGACCATGTAACCACGTTCCACTTATGGTGCTCATCGAACTCCCTGATCGATGACTCGGTTAGGTTGAGATTATTTCAATGCACCTTGACTGGTAACGCGGCTAAATGGTATATAGAGTTGCATGGGGGCAGCTTCACATCATTCGCCGACTTAGCCAATATTTTCTTGAACCATTTTCAGTTGCCCGTCCGGAACCGAACTACTGGCCACTTTTTGTCAAGATAGGGCAACTCAAATTTTTGATCACAGTCAGGAATGGAGATGGAGAAAGAGGCTCATTAAAGCTGAAACCCTTCTGAAGTACCGTCTCGAGTGGTTCTTGAAGTCTTTGATACCTGAGATCTCCAAGGATGTCTCCATGTCTGGAGTCTATTCTGAGGAGCAAGCCATTTTTAGGGCCCAACAATTAGAGTTGATATACTCTTAGTCTGGGATCCTATAAAAGTACTTGCCAGATGCTCCTAGGTCTAAGGTTGATGTAGCTAAGCCGAAGCCAAGTCCCCATGTGGATGGTATTGTTGGGTCGGTAGACACGAATACGGTGAACTTGTTGAATCAATTGTAGCAGTTGTCTTTACAAACTGCTTCCAACAACCAAGTCACATTGTCTAACCCTTCCGCTTCCCAAACTTCTTCGATTAATTCCATTGAATCTGATAACCCCAAAGGAAGTCAAAATTCCAATGGGAAGAAGAAAGGACTAGGTAAGAAAAAGAACCAGGATGGGAAGCCTGATGCAAATAAATCTGGTAATAATGCTGGTGGAGGTAGAAATGACTCTAAAGAGAAAGTTAAGTTTCCATGAAAGTTGTGCAGCGGAGACCATTTAACTCATCTTTGCCCCAAGATTGAAGATGCTCAGCGCTTGTTAGGGAACCAAGGGATTTCTAGTTCCCAAGCTGTGTTAACCAACCCTTTTCCCCAAGGGCAGCAACTTCTTGCTGGTGCGAGTTCAAACACTGGAACCTCCACAGGGGGCAACCAGGAAGGGGAAAAATCATCGAATGTTTTCATGATGGGTTCTAATGTCCATGTGGCTACTCGGTCATGTGATTATGGTGAAGCTGAAAATTCCAAGGACAAGGCTGTTCCCGGAAGCATTGACCTTCATATCGAGCGACCCCCTGTTGAGACTATACCACAGATGCCAAAAGGTTTCGCTAAATGCGTGACTATTAATCCTAATGCTAGGGCCACCTAGAATTACTCCATTGTGGAGGATCTAGCTCAGAGTCCGTGTGCCATGTCCACTTTAGAGGTTCTCCTGTCGTGTCCGGCTCAGAGAAGTGCTTTACTTTCCGCAATTGGAGCAGTTGATCCAACTAATTCTTTAGTGCCCACTTTCGACATGTTAAATGTAAAAAAGCGACTCCCTCATCACATGGCTTTTCAAATAAAGTCTACGTACCGTTATTGATGAAGGGGCTTCCATGTGCATTATGTTGATGTCATGTTGGAAGGCTATTGGATCGCCTTCGACCGTTCCTTCATCTACCGTCTTTACTGCATTCAATGGCCATTCTTATAAGCCACATGGGATTATCCTGACCTTTCCTATATGTGTTGGGGGGAAAGTCATTAATATTGAAGTAGAAGTTGTAGATTCTAACCTAGACTATAATCTCCTCCCAGGAAGGAACTAGGTATACGAAATGGATGCCATTGTTTTGACTCTGTTTTGTGTCATTTGCTTTCCTCATGAAGAGAAAATCGTTAAGGTTGATCAACTGGATTATTGTCCAGTTGATCCTCAAGCAAGCTCCAACTCTACTTTTCCTTTAGTGGATAACCCTCATCCACCTATTCAGAATCTAGGAGTAGGGATGTATTCCTTGTTGATGGGTACTTTTGAGTTACCCTCCCCTATCGCTAAAATCAATTCCATTTCATCATCTAAGGAGTTTTCTCAAGATCAGTTCTTTCGAACTCGTTCTTTTTCAGACCCTTGGACCTTGCCTTCACCTACGACCACATTAGTTGAAGGACAAGAGAATGGAATGGCATTTCCTATATCTGCAGCTGAGCTTAGATATCAGTCTATCGTCAACTCTGTAGATGACCATTCTACTCCTTTTTCCGAAGAGGAGTTAGATGGCGATGTGGCCCCTGCTTGGAGCCTTGATTCTACCTCTGCTTTGGACTGCTTAGATTCAATTTTACCTTCGGAAGAAGCAATTCTTGAAGCAATGATGGGCATAGATCGACCTTGGGAAGATTTACACCATCATTCATACTTTCTCCCTCCATTGCAGGAGGTAGAATCTAGATTCTCCGAGCTCTGTTCTAGTGATGTTTGTACGGTGTCAAACCCTTTGGCTCCTGCACACATTCGTACCGAAGGTAATATGTTGGTGATTTCAAAAAAACACCTATTAACATCTTGAGGGACCCTAACATGATCGAGAATCTCTTAATCGGAATTGAGTGTTCCCATGAATAAATTCAAATTTACTCCGACCTGTTCAAAGAATTTCGGGATGTATTTGCTTGGTCTTATGAGGAAATGCCTGGCATTGATCCATCTATAGTTCAACATGAGATCAAGATGTATGAAAACGCCAAACCAGTCCATCAGAGGCTTTGGCTAGTCAACCCCTAGGAAAGAAGCAGCTATCAAAGCGGAAGTGGAGAAGCTGCTAAAGGCAGGTTTTATATACCCTGTTCCTCTTACTAATTGGGTTTCTAATCTAGTCCCTGTAGATAAAAAGCAAGGAACAATCCGAGTATGCATCGATTTTAGGACTTAAACAAGCTTTTCCAGATAATTACCCCACGCATTTATAATCATATATCCGACAGTGTGCGGTAATGAGGATTTTTTCCTTCATGATGGATTCTCTGGTTAAATCAATTTCTATCTGTCCTAAAGACCACATAAGAAGCCGTTTATATGTCCCTGGGGTACCTTTCTATAGAAAGATGCCTTTGGTCTTAAAAATGCTGGAGCTACCTTTTAGCGGGCCATGTCATATGCTTTCCACGACATCAAGCATGTCATCGAAGCATACTTAGATGATCTCGCTGCTCGTTCTCGAAAGAGAACTGATCACCCTAGTCACCTTCGAATGGTCTTTGAGCGATGTCGTTTTTATAAAATCCGGTTGAATCCCAACAAGTGCATTTTTATAGTTACATCTAGTTGGTTGTTAGGGTTCATTGTGTCAAATGAAGGGATTCAGGTTGATCCCTTCAAGGTTGAGGCAATAGTTCGGTTGCCTCCTCCGTCCTCAATTCGTCAACTTCAGATTCTTCAAGGGAAGGCTAATTTCTTAAGGCGGTTTATAGCAAACTATGTCAAGATCACTAAATGGTTCATGCGTTTGCTACAGAAAGGAGTTCCATTTGTATGGGACGACTTTGCGCAACGATCGTTTGATGCTTTGAAAAAAGCACTAGTCTCTACCCTGCTTTTGAGTCCACTGGATTATGGCAGAGACTTCCTTTTATATCTCGTTGTAGTAGAATCAACCATTGGTATGGTTCTAGTTTAGGAGGACGATGCTCTCATCGAGCATGTGATTTATTATTTGAGCCGAGGCTTAATAGGTCCTGAACTTCGCTATTCTCCAGTTGAGAAGTTGGCCTTGGCAGCCGTCCATGCTGTCCAGCGGCTCCATCATTATATCTTGCTACGCAAAAATTTTGTCTTAGCGGCGGTCAATCCATTTCAATTTGTCCTCAGTAGGCGAGTGATTGGGGGCAAATATAATAGATGGATAGTCATCTTGCAAGAATTCGATCTCGATTTGAAATCCATGGTTTTCGCTGAGCTAATTTCTGAGCTGCCTTGTGGAGAGGATACGGTTTATGAGGAAAGTTTTCTTGACGAACATTTATTCCTCATCTCTTCACTCGACCCTTGGTATGGAGATATCATTGTCTATCTCCAGACTTCGAAGTTTCCCTCTACTTTCTCCAAGGATGAATGTCATAAATTACGTCACCTGGCTAAAAATTATGTTATTATTGGTGATACCTTATATCGTCGAGGGGTTGATTCAATCCTCTGGTGTTGTTTAACCTTGGAGGAAGCAGAGTCTGTGCTTAATGATTACCACAGTGGAGCTTGTGGTGGTCATCTATCAGGGCTTGCTACAGCCTAGCGCATCTTACATGCTGGCTATTTTTTTCCTTCACTTTTTAAAGATTGTGTGGAAGCGGTCAAACGTTACCACCCCTGTCAGATCTTTACTCAAAATATGCGTGCTCATCCAGCTCCTCTTTTTCCCGTTGTCACCATCAGTCCTTTTACTAAGTGGGGTTTTGATTTTAATACTTGTAATATGCCTTCAACAGCGAACCACAAGTACATTATTGTGGCTATAAACTACTTTACGAATTGGGCCGAAGCCATGCCCACTTATAAAAATGATAGCGACATGGCAACATTGTTTCTTTTCAATTAGGTTATCTCAAGATTCAGTGTCCCGAGAGAGATTGTCACTGATCATGGAAGTCACTTCCAGAATCAACTGATGTCTGAATTGGCTCTTAAATTAGGTTTCCATCAAGAGCATTCGTCTCCTTATTATCCTCAGGCCAATGGACAG
>APFE030308409.1:0-18224 GCA_000404065.3 Pinus taeda | reverse complement strand
TTTGAATAGCATTTAATGTAAATGGACACTTGTTATTTAATAAGTGATCCATAATTAGAGGTAGTTAGGACATGGAGCTTATAAATAGCTCATTGCAAGAGTGTTTAGGTGTAAGCTCTTGCAAATCAATTATGTAATTATTTTTCTGATTAATAAAATTATGTTTCTGATGACACTTCTTCCATTATAAAAATAAGAAACCGACTCACTAACACATAAAGTCTTCCTTAAAATTATCTAGGTGAAGCCAACAATTTAGATTTTTGTGTTTCTTCAATTAATAATTGTTTCATAGTACAATACTTGTGATATAAGACAAATATAGAATAAATATATTGAATGGGCTAAGAAGTAAAGATAAGTATAATGGAAAAAGTTTCTACAAAATATCCATCCTGAAGCAAAGATGAATTTGTTGACTGAAATATTTGTAATCCTTCTAAAAGTATAATATTTTTTTCTAAAAAAACTACACGTGAATAAAAAAATTTACAATACATTTCAACCCAAATTCACATTAAAATCCTAATGGAAGAATCTTAAGGCAATTGGAACTTTTGTATTTCAAATGAAAAATGATATTTTACCAAAAATATAAAGAAAACCATGGGGTTTTAAAATCATTCTACATAGCATTCAATTTCAAATACAACTCTGTCGGCGAGGCTTTGCCATGTAGATGAAGACAATGGAGTACTTAGCCTCCATTCTTACAGTTGTTGCCCTTAACTCATTCAAATTGTAAAATATGAAAAAATAAGGGATAAGTACGGGTGAGTTGTTGCTCAGTGATTGGCCTGAATAAAAGTAAAAAGTTTGTTCTTTGAAAGTATGTTAGAGGATATATTAAGAGAAGTAACTTTATTTTCTAAATGAAACAACATTAATATACTCTAGTCAACCTACCTTCAAGTATTATATAACATTTTTAACCTTTTTATGATACATGTAAGGATGCTTTTGTAAATTTTATCACGATGTTTTTTTTTCTACCTCTGCTACCAAAATCCAAAAATCCTCATCAAATTATGTTTATTGTTTTGAAAATCTAGGACATCAAAAAAATATAATATGGAGGATAACATTCAAACTACCATTTTTCTTGCAATGTGAGGCTATTTTAGGGTTTTATTGTTTCTTTTTTAGGTGGTGTTGATTCCTACAATCGAACGACTACCTCTAGCAGCCAGGCCAGGAAAAGCATGTGTGCACACTTTACAACATTCCATTCATACTATGCATGCTTGATACAAAAAATAAATACAAACACTAATATTAAAATCTAAAACACTCAAAAAAACAAACAAACATGGGAAAGAGGTTCTTTTCAAGCGTGCACAGTTTACAACATTCCATTCATACTATACATGCTTGATACAAAAAATAAATACAAACACTAATATTAAAATCTAAAACACTCAGAAAAACAAACAAACATGGAAAAGAGGTTTTTTTTTTCAACTAGTGTTTCTTTCATTACTATTAAATGATGGTGCTACTCTAACATCTAGAAACAATATAGGTCCAACTCTTGTTCACATAGCTACAGGTCATGTCCACTTTGAGGCACTCCTACTAATAATAAATAAGCATAGATATTAATAATAAAGACGCACAAAGAAGTATAAACATACTCACAAGAACAAATCTTGCATGTGTTGTTCTCATGTCATACATCGGGTATAAACATACTCACAGGAAAAATAGAGACCCCTCTAAATTATGCTCTAAAGAATAACCATCTTGCATGTTTTGTTCTCATGCCATACATGGAGTCAAAAGAGATGTAAAAGGTTTGAGAAATGAAAAGCCCATTCAACTTGCACATTAATTTGAGATCAGTGGGTTGTTGATTCTATATGATAAATAATTCCATGATGAAGCATGTGATAATATCAAAACTCCTCCAAGGCAATTTGTCTACTTCCAAACAAGTATCTTCTTTGCAAGGTCTTGCTCATCCTAGAAATCCTCCAATGGTTAAATATTTCTCACAAATTGTTGTAGGGGCTCCACAGAAGTTCTAGGTAGTGTCTTCCTCACAATTCCCTTCTTCCAATGGAGAGGAATCTATGTAGGCCATAATTTTAATTGGGAAATGGTCTAGAAAAAGTCTCGCAAGCATATAAATAGTTCATATTTAGCTTTGAATGTGAAGGAGATATCTGTTACTAGGATAGTTACACTACCTCCCTACAAATTTGTTCTTTTTTGTTTTTATCGAACTAACAAGAAGTGTGAGTGGGGAACTAATTGTTACTTTTCTCACTCATAAGAACTTCAGAAGCGTCAACAAGTATTGGCTCTTTTTTGGTAAGAAAGTAGAAACAATTCATGGCAGTGAAATAAGTTCCAACATTGCTAATGGGGTAAATAGTTATAAAATCATATTGTCCATGCATTATGATAAAAATGAAACATGTCCAAATGATTTAAAGTGCAAATTTTCCCATGAACACAATGATCTTAGGCCTTTATCACCTTCATCAAGTCCTCTATCGTGCAAGAAGAGTTGAAACTCGGCTTTCAATTGCATCTTCTCTATGATCTTATTTGAGTGAGGAATTTGATGATGTGAATTCTCTAAAGTTTTGATGATGTGAATTCTCTAAAGGAATTTGTTGGCTCGTAGTGCATTGGTTGCGGGAAATGAGGTGGGAAGTAAAAATTATTTATTTTTCGGGTTATCATCAACAACGACTACTTAGCCTTCTCGACATTCTCCATATTCTAGTTTTCATATGTTCAATGGTGGAATACGTTCGCCACGTTCATATGTAGAAAGTTACTATTAGCATTTGGTGAAATCACCTAGTCATTGGTTGGGGATGTTCCTTAGTCCCTGCAACCCTTTGCCTTCCAGCCTGTAGGTTATTTGGTAAAGAATACCAAGTTGATTCCAAAAAGTGCACAAATAATTATTAATACCATGGGATAAATACCATATTTATCAAAGAGACATGGTAAATAAATAAATATAAAAGAAGTATAAAAATGCATGTTAAATAAATAAAAATGTATCAAATAGGATTAGAATCAACATCTAATTATATACCAAGCCTATTGGCCAAATGCCATGGTAAATAAAAGATATATGATAAATAAATAAAATTATAAATAAGTGAGAGGTATGGTAAATAAATAAAAACTCTTCTTATATTTACTACATAAACCTTTTTATACCTACTAACACTCCAAAAAGAGGTTTTATTTAGGTGAATCCAATGGGCCAAATTATTATTAATACCATGCAAAAAAAACATTATTAACTTTAGGATTAATATTAAAATATTATTGAGATCCTCTCATTTCATAAAGGAGATAACTCGGGTTTCTAACAATGGAAGTGGGTGGATTCGCAGTGATGATCAGAGATCCATGGAAGAAAGTTCGAGTGTGGCTCGGTACATTCGACACTGTCGCGGATGCTGCCCGTGCATACGGTGAGGCCACCAGGGGCTTGCGCAGCGCAAAAGCGAAGACCATTTTTTCTCTCGCCACCGACGACAATGTCTCTGCTGCGCTTGCTCAGACGCGCAACCCCTGATGGATTCGAACGCTGCACCCTCAGCAGCAGTGGCCTCATGATCTCAAAGCCGTGGCTTTGGCTTCTTGTCTTTCCGTGCCGACCTTGGAATCAAGCAAGAGAGAGCAGGAAAACTCTACATTCGCATGGTCTTTGTATGGATCTGAGGCAAACAGTTGCTCTACGAAACACAGTCTTAGCTTCAGATCTGACAAAGATCTGCCAGATCTGGCCACCCAGAAGGCAGAAAAGCCCACGCTCTGGCTAGATCCAAAGATCTGCATGTGGTCATGGCCCTTATCTGACTCCTTTCAGATCCAAATTTCCCAGCCTTCAGGCAGAATCATCATGCAATGGGTCAGCCCTTCAGATTTGGTGCAGGAACTCAAACTGAAGCTAGAGCGCAGAATGGGGACCCCATCAAACCTTCTGCGACTTCTCTTTCAAGGTAAACAACTTGAAGACCCTCTTCCCCTCTCTTCTTACAACATTTCCAGGAACAGCTTGTTGGTGGCAACCCTTCGTTTGAGAGGAGGTGCAACGGGACAATCCTCCTCTACTCGGCCTTTCTCTTACAAGGACATAGTTCACTCTGAGAACCCCAAACCCCTGGAAGCCCTTAAATGTAAGGCCTTCTTGGTTGAAAAGATTGAAGAAGTTCCCTCTGTGGAACTCATAAATGAAGACCTGGCTTCCCATCTTCAATATTTTGCAGAAAGAGCCATCATTTGCAGATTTAATGGATTATGGCCGCGATCCCAGGATCTCTATGCATGGATCCATGCAAACTGGACACATCACTGTACGATATTTTTTTGCTCGAAAGGTTATTTCATTGTTCTATTTGATAACAATAAGCACTATGAAAAGGCCTTAGCAGAGGGCCCTTGGTTCATGGGAACTGTAGGACTATTTTTGACTCCTTGGTTCCCAAATTTTGATCCAGCCAATGCAGTCATTACCAAGACACTATTATGGATTTGGCTTCCAAACTTACCTGACCACCTATGGAGTACTCAGGTCTTCAGAGCTATAGGAGACACGTTGGGCAGATTCATCCATGGAGATTTATGGCGGGAATCCAAAGGTCCCTACTCATATGCAAGAATATGTGTGGAGTTGGACCTGAGTAAAGGTCTTCCAGAACAAATCAATTTCAAGATAAACGACTTTGTCTGGACCCAGACACTGGATTACGAGAATACAACTTTTCGATGCTGCCTTTGCCACCAATCTGGGCATTTGCAGAATAAATGCCCATCTCGCCCAGCAAAGAAGAACAAGGCCAACGTCCCCAAACCCAAGTCCAAATGATGAGCTTCGTGCTCTCCTCCTCCAGTCGCGGATTCTGACTCCTTCAGCTCTGAAGATGAAGATAGCGATGAAGAATCGAATGAGGCCCCTCGTTTCGTAGCCCCTTCCACCAATGGTCTGGCGCCTTCCTCCGACTCAGCCATTGCTCAGAAACGTGTACATTTGTCCTCCTCCTAGGATTCAGAAAAGGAGGGCTCCCCTGTGGAGGACCCTAATCTTCAAGTTGTAATCGCTCATCCACCCCAAAATGGTTGGGTTGAAGTTAAAAAAAGGAAAGGGAAAAAGCTTCGTGTTGAAGCCTCTACCGTTTCAAGGTAGCTTTCAATGCTTCTTAAGCTGCCAGTGCTTTGTTGTAGCTCCTTGCTTGCTTAACTCCTTCTCCGGAACCGAGGTTGATAGTCCTATCATTTCCGATTGCCAGTATCCTTCTTCTCTGGAATGTATCCTCTTGTACAATATTTTTTGCTTAATAGAATTAGTCTTAATCGAGAAAAAATAATAAAATATTATTATTAAATCTATTTAATATTCCTGTTAATATATTATAATATTAATATTATTAAATTAAGTAACTGATTAATACAATATTAAATTTGTAGAATTGAGGCTTCTGTGATCCATCATATTTGTAAAAAGAGCTTCGGCGTAAATCACATATAAAGATTATTGCCAGAGCGTGAATGATGTGATGGCTAGGGGTTTCCACTCCCATCCCTCTCCCGATGAACGTCCCGTCTGTGACATTTCCAGTTCCACGCGGTGAAGGCCTGAGAGCGTTCTGACTCGAAACGCGTCAACAATAATCTTTTTATGTGATTAAAGTAAAGCTATTGTTGTTTAGAATAGAGGGCAAGGAGATTCTAAGTCACAATAAATTAAAGTAAATTAAAGAGTTCCTGTCCACAGGAAGGGGGAGACTACTAAAGTAGATCTCAAGGTTGACAGGCAAAGATAGTCTGGTTGCAAGATTGAATCAGGAATATTATAAGTAATAATATGAGCGCTTATTAGGTAGATTTTGTCCGATATAGACATAATAATCATTTCAGTAGTTCAAGAATGTAATAGATTGATTAAATTTAGTCATACTAAGTGTATGATTCAAGAAAAAAACATAAAAGGTTAGTATAGTAAAGTTCATGAATTTTATAATTTTATAATAAAGAGTGTTATAAGGTTCTGCATAGTTATAATTCTAAATATAAACAATATAAACAATATAGCTAGAGGTTAAAGTTCAGTTTTATTATTGGAAAAATTGTACCACAAGAATTAGAGTAGGCTATTTCTCTATAACAAAGAATTATTAAGAAAATTATTAAATCTTCTATCAACAAAAGGAGAAAACAATAAGGAGCTTTATTTCTCTATAACGAAGAACTATTATATGGGTACAGGAAAACAATAAAGAACTTACTTTCTCTATAACAAAGAACTATTATATAACTACACAAGAAATTCGGAAAATTCAGAGAACCAAAACTTTAGAAAATAAAACTAAATATAAAATATGTAGCCTCACCACAAAATAATTAGGAACCCGCACAGGGTCTTCAATCTAAAAGTAAATACATAGATATTGACTGTTCTTTCAAAAGTAAATACATAGATATCGACTGTTATTTCAATTAACTCAAAGATTACCTAATGTAAAATCTTCGTAGATACATTCAAAATAGCTAGAATGAGAAGCCATTTCTGAACCACAAACCCTTGAGTTTGGAAGCTATAGGGCATCGCAGAATCTCTAAAATAGTTAATATACTACCAATCAAACTAAGAATTACACGTCGAGATCTAGCATTAAACACACGAATAATACCAGAAAAAAATTAAATTAATGAAACCAAGTTGTATTCCAATAAACATTTTAGAATGTAAAACAAAACAAGTATATACATATTTCATTCAACACTATCAGTACCAAATTGTAGCTATTCCCGCCAGGGTTCGAATCTATTCACCTTGGGCATAACTAAAAATACAAAAATGACTAAGCCAGTTGTAAGCCAGATAAATTTAACAGCATGTTCATGGCCGGAAAGCCTCAGAAAACTCAAAATAGATTTGAAATTACAAAGGGTAACAAAAATATGGCAGTCATGGCAATGAGTAATGTCAAAAACTCTCCACGGAACTCTTGCATACCCGGGATTTTAATAAACCTGCCCCCAAATCGAACAAAGGGCCTCACAACAGGCAGGAGCGCAGCTTGTCCATTACACTCAGTCTGCAAAACGAGTGTCAATAAATAAATAAAGATTAAAAAATTAAAAAAATATGGTAAATAAATAAAAATATATCAAATAAGATTATAAATCAACATTTATTATATACCAATTATCAACATTTAATTGTATACTAATTTTATGGGTTAAATATCATGGTAATTTTTGTACAGTTTGACCAAATAATATTTATATAAAAGAATTTATAAATTAAAACTAAATAACTGTAACAATTAATATCAAGAAAAAGTCTAATATATACCACTATTTAGTATAAAAACCAAAAAACATTAACTAAAACTTAACCATTAACATCAACCAAAAGTCAGATATATACCTAAAGACTGCTTCATTAAATGCATGTATTTAGTCTAGGTTGAAATGTCATGGCCATTGCACCCCGAAATCGGCCATGGCTCCAAGGCTGATTTCTCCATGGACAGCTAGGAAGCCGGCTCCATGAATGTGTCCCCAAATTGTAAACCACCACCTCTATACTCATTTCATGAATTGCAGTGAAACAGACATTATCTCCTACTCCTGTACACCTATACCGTTGGGGATAAGCTACACATTTAAAATCGTCCCACAAAGTTGGAGGCATCCTTGCGATTTCCTTCCACGCCCATGACGTTCTGTCATTGGTTGTAGAAAGAGGATGACACTGCTTATTTGGTGATTCCAACTCACACACGACTACCACTTCATCCTCTATGGGTGCCACAACCAATAACCTTGAGCCGCAGATGGCTAGCTGAAGCTCTAGCAGGCATTTAAGCATGGGCTCCTGGATGGGGACAACCAGTGTTCGGGGTTCCAGTTCTTCGTCTAATGTGGGGATGGTGAAACCAAGAATTCTCCAAGGATTGGTGAGTATACAGTAGTATGAACCCTCGCAGCAAACAAAATCACTGAAACCATATAACATTGTGAGTTCCCGAGTTGGTCTAAAAATCTTCCATGTCTTTTCAAAAGAATCGTACATTTCCACTACAATTTCTCCGTTGAAACCAGAACCAACGGCCACTACTTTGTAGGCATCACCATCATTATTATTATTATCAGCTTCAGCAATGCATATGAAGTGGATCAAAGTTATGGCTAACATGAGCGGAAGTTGTATGGAGTTTCCCGTGTAAGGATTACAGACCCGGATCTCCATTTGTCTTTGTAGCAACACAAGACCTGCTGCAGATCCTCTGCATTTGAATTCATTGTTTCGTTCTTCATTGGAGAAAGAAAGGGAAAAACAGGTCTTCCAGGTTCGTGTGTAAAAGGAGAAGGCCATACAAGGATTACTGGTCAATATATCGCACAGCAGTAGCAATGGCTGCTTGTTGATAGTCGCATCTGGCCATGTGTGTGTTATGAAATAATTAGATGAGAGCAGATTGTTCCATTCGCTGCAAACTCTGCGATATCTGTACACATCTTCCGCTGGCAAGCGCCCCAAAATCTCCATTTGCAAATCCTCTCCCAATTCCTTCAACCAATCTGGCAATTCCTTCCACGACTCAGCGGCAACAACATCGCCTACCTCAGCGGCAACAACATCGCCTACCCACTTTCGTTTTCCAGTTTTGCGTCCTTCCATTTTCGTTCTTCAGTTTTCGGGCTCTCTACCTCCTCCGAATCAACCCAGCTCGAACCAATTGAAACGACGAATGAAAAATGATGATAATAGCAAATCTATATATAGAGCATATGCTTAGATCTTATTGCGTCGATGGTCAGTATGGGTGGAGTATGGGCGGATATTAGTTAAAAATGTAAATGTAAATGTAAATATAATTTATTTTTTCTCAATAAACTTAGCTAGAACTAATTAAAAAGTGCATAAGCTTGAAAAAAAATAGGATACCCCTGCCCCAAGGGGGTTGAGGGGTTGATGGGCCGAGGTAAGCCCTGAGCAAAAGAAAAATGAGAAATGATGATAATAAAAAATCTATTTATAGAGCATATGCTTTGATCTTATTGAGTATATAAACGTAATGTTTAACATTTAACATTTTTAATTTAATGTCAGTTTTATTTAAAAAATCAATCTACTTATTATTATGTATAAACACGATATAAATTTAAAATATAAAGAGGTTTACAAACACTCAAAATAAAGATATGGTAAATAAATAAATAAATGGTTAATAAACACAGCTTTTTTTTAATATTTACTCCATAAGTATGGTAAATAAATAATAATATAAATAATTTTTTGGAATATGTTAAATACATAAAACTTCTTTTTATATTTACTTCATAAACTTCTATATATTTACAAAAACTCAAAAAAGAGGTTTTATTTAGGTGAAGTTATGGGCCAAATACCATTAAAACCATGTGCCAAATACCATATTTATAAGAGGTATGGTACATAAATAAAAATATAAATAAACTAGAGATATGGTTAATAACACAACCTTTTTTAATATTTACTCCATAGGTATGGTAAATAAATATAAATATAAATAAAATTTCAGAATATGCTAAATACATAAAACTTCTTTTTATATTTACTCCATAAACTTCTATATATTTACAAAAACTCAAAAAGGCGGTTTTATTTAGGTAAAGCTATGGGCCAAATACCATGGGACAAATAATTACTAAAACCATGACCCAAATACCATATTTATAATAGGTAACGTAAATAAATAAAAATATAAATAAACTAGAGGTATAATAAATAAATAAAACTTATTTTTATATTTATTCCATAAGCCTCTATATATTTACGAAAACTCACAAAGAGGTTTTATTTAGGTGAACGCTATGGACCAAATACCATGGGACAAATAATTATTAGTACCAAGGGCCAAATACCATATTTATAAAAGAGATATGGTAAATAAATAAATATAAAAGAAGTATAAAAAAGAATGGTAAATAAATAAAAATATATCAAATATGATTAGAAATCAACATCTAATTATATACCGAGCCTATGGGCCAAATAACATGGTAAATAAATAAAATTATAAATAAACAAGAGGTATGGTAAATAAATAAAAACTCTTTTTATATTTACTACATAAACTTTTTTATACTTACTAACACTCCAAAAAGAGGTTTTATATTCCAAAAAGAGGTTTTATTTAGGTGAATCCTATGGACCCAATACCATGGGCCAAATTATTATTAATACCATGCAAAAAAACATTATTAACCCTAATATTAATATTAAAATATTATTTTTATTATTAAGTCTAATATTCATGTTAATATATTATAATATCACTCTGCAACGACGCATTCTGATTTTTTCTCTGACTCCTCTTAATGATTGCCTACCTCCCCGTGATAGCAGACTGTTGTTATACCTCGCACTGCAATGGCTTTCCCCCAGGGGGGCTTCAAAGCCTCCCCCCTCATTTGAAAGCGATCCTCAAGCGATGAAAACGACTAGGTCTTCAGGACTAGAACATGATGACATAGACAAATGGGACCCCTTGATGCAGGAAACGACAAAAGATTACATTGTGCAGTCTGACAGAAGCAATGAAGAACAAGAAGGAAAGTCCAAGCAATGGGAAACACCAAAGATTACCTCAATGACATGTAGACACATAGCAGCTGAAAGACCCAAAATAGAACTTCCCAGCCACAGAATCAATGGTCGGATCCAATACATGAAGGACCATGCGCTCATTGGAAAATTTATTGGATTCTGGCCGACAGAAAAAGCTTTGCAAGGATGGATCTCAGCCACATGGAAACCCAAGGGACATGTTACCCTGCAACTAGGACCAAAAGGGTTTTTCATAGCGATTTTTATTTGCATCGAAGATCGGAACAGGGTCATGGATGAAGGTCCCTACTTCTTCAACTCTGTTGGTTTGTATTTAAGAGCATGGAGAGAGAGATTTAACCCTGACAAGGAGGATCTCAGTTGGACGCCAGTATGGATTAGGTTGTACTCGCTCCCATCGAAATACTAGGATGAAGAATCGCTCAGAGACATAGGTAAGGGGCTAGGAGAGTTCATCAAAATTGCTGAAGAAATGAAGATGAGTAGATATACCTCCTACGCTCGCATTTGTGTCTTCATGCACCTGGACAAAGCCCTTCTGGAATCGGTAAGTCTCTTCCATGATGACTATGAATGGATTCAACCCTTAGATTTTGAACATGTTCCCTTTCGCTGTCGTAAGTGCCATGCCCTTGGGCATCTGTTTATGGATTTCCCTCTAAATGCTAAACCCCAAGCCTCTGAACCCTCAGGCAAGGCAGACCATGAGGGCTTCACTAAGGTTGTAAACCATAAAAGATCACATAAAAAACCTTCCTCTAGGAAAAAATCCCAGCACGATGCTGCTTCCATCCCCTCCACGAGCAACAGCTTCGAGGTCCTTGCAAAAACTTCTGAAGGCCCACCCCAGAACTCTACGCCAATCCCACAGCTAATCATCCCACCCCCTCCGCTCCCTCTTTCTGCCTTGTCTCCCAATCCCCTACCTCCAAAAGTCTTCATTGGGACTCCTAAGATAACTCCAAAAAACCGTGATTGGAAATCTAATGAAATGGATGTTGATGGTCCCCCTAGCCAATGTATGCACTTAGCTCTAACCTCAGCGGAAAGCAGTCAAGCACAACACATGCATGAAGAATCGGAAAGCATAGATTTGGGCGGTTTAGACATTTTTTAGCTAGAACAAGTATGTAGAAAGAAGGAATATGATAAGATCCAAGCGCATCAGCTCAGTACTCTGGGAGTTATCATATCCAGGGCCTATCAGCAACAACAACTGGGAATACAGCCGGGAAGTCAATGGATGGCTGCTTCCTAAAGATTCCCAAAAATGCAGAAGAAATATAGATCTTCAGCGAACTATTGCCATAGGGAAAATCCTGGTTGACTCAGGCAGATATGCTAAATTGACAAAGTATTACAAGCCCAATACTAACAGTGAATCATGAAGCTCACTTCATGGAATCTAAGAGGGCTCAATAACCCCGGGAAACTCAGAATGATAAAAAAAATGATAAAGCAAGAACAGTCCTAGATATTATTTTTGCATGAAACAAAATGTAATAATAACACTCTGGGAAACATGCTCTCAAAAGCATGGCCAGGTTGTCACTCGGTTGCAGTGGACGCTTCAGGTGCATAAGGAGGATTGGCAATTCCCTGGAACATGCAAGCAATAACACTTTCAAACTTCCATGCCTCCCATCACATTATATATGCAACTTTTCATATAATCGGCACCAACATTCATGGTCATCTCACTAATTTTTACTTTCCACGGGAAGCAACCAATAAAATCGCTCTTCTAGACACAATAGAAGCACTTAACTTCAATAGAGTCCATCCTCTATGGATCATTGGAGGAGAATTCAATATGATCACCAAGTTAGAGGAAAAGAAGGGAGGTCGAGCCAAGCTGGAATAGGAAAATGACCACTTCAAAGATTTTATCCAAAACAATTTGCAAATAGATATGCAAACCTCCAATGGAATGCACACTTGGAGCAATCGCAGGGCTGGGTGGCAACAAATTGCTTCAAAACTTGATAGATTCCTCATCTCGGATAACGTAGTGCATCTCAGCGGCGACCTCTCAGCACCTATTCTTCCATATTCTGGATCCGACCATTGACCTATCTCTCTCCAATGGCAACGGCCAGGCGACTCAACCACACATCCATTCAGATTCAAAGCATTTTGGCTCTCCCATCCCACCTTCAACGATCTCATCAGATCCACTTGGAACAACTTCCTAGCACTAGAAGGATAAAAAATGTTCCAGTTTGAACAGAAACTCAAATTCCTGAAAGCCCAAATCAAACATTGGAATCAAGAGAATTTTGGCAACATCTTTCAGGCTCAACAAGAACTAAACAAAGAAATGAGAGATCTCCAGCAACAGATAATCACAAAGGGATAGAAGGACGGGACTTTGGAACTGGAAAGGCACATTCACAATCAATTGGAGGAGAGGAGAAAGCAGGAAGAAAATCTCTGGAAGCAGAAATCTAGGATTAGATGGCTGAAAGAAGGCAAAAGGAACACTAAATTCTTCCACAGAACTACTATTCAACGAAGAATGCACAATACCATCTCTTTTATACAAAAGCAAGGAGGGGAAAGAGTGGAAAACCATGCGGAGATTGAACAGGAATTCATCAGTCACTTCCAGGAGGTCCTACATGAACCCCAAATTGATAGACAGCCTGCTATAGAAAAGATCACTCAAAATGTGCCAAAAATTATCACAGAGGAACACAACCATCTCCTTCTTCGACCTGTAATGCCTAAGGAGGTGGATCTGGCCATGAATCAGCTTAAGGAGGGCAAAGCTCCTAGTCCAGATGGCTTCACTACTACTTTCTTCCACTCTTTCTGGGACCTTATAAAAGAGGAAGTGTGGCAAGTGGTGGAGGAATCGTGCACTCTATATTGGCTGATGCCCTCTCGTAATTCAACTTTTATTGCCCTCGTTCCCAAAGAAGAAAGTACCCACACTCTGGACAAATTTCGCCTAATCTCTCTTTGCAACGTTATATACAAGGTTATATCTAAAGTCATTGCCAACAGGTTGAAGCCGCTTTTGCCCCTACTCATATCGTCTGAACAATCTAAATACGTTGAAGGACGACAAATCTTGGATGGCATCATCCTCACTCATGAAATCATACACTCCCTCAAGAACTCCAAACAGGCAGGTATGGTTCTCAAGATTGACCTTTCCAAAGCTTTGATAAGTTAAGTTGAACTTACATTCAAAAAATGTTAAATGCCTTTGGTTTCTCACCAATGTGGGTTCACTGGATTCAAAGTTTAATTTCCACAACCTTCTTTTCAATCCTCATAAATGGCATTCCCTCTCGACCATTTAGTCCCTCTAGAGGCATTAGGCAAGGATATCCCCTATACTCTTTCCTTTCCATTCTAATGGCTGAAGGGTTGGGTCGCCATATCAAGCAAGCCCTTCTCACCCAGCATCTCAAAGGAATCTCCATTGACAATTGTCCAGCCACCACTCGTCAACAATTCATAGATGACAACATGCTTTTCGGGTACCCTTCTGTTCAGGAAGCCTCCATCTTTAAATCCCTCCTGAATGATTTCTCTGACGCTTCAGGAGCAAGCATAAATAAAGCCAAATTGCAGATTTTCTTTTTTCACACCCTTCCTATGACTCAACAGGCTATTGCCCACATTCTAGGCTTCTCCATAGCCTCACTGCCTTCCAAATACCTAGGTGCCCCCCTTCTAGACTCTGCAATCAATCATGCCTCCTGGCGTATGCTCCTTGAGAAACTTGAATCTCGTCTCACTTTGTGGACTCACAAAACTCTGAACATAGCTAGTATATTAGTGCTAATCAAAGCTGTGCTTCAGACAATGCTTCTCTATCTCTTCTCAATCTTGGCAGTGCCTAAATGGGTCCTTAAAAGAATCAGAGATCTACGGTGCAATTTTCTCTAGGGTGCATATGACACAAATCGCAAATGGGCCCTAGTCCAATGGACTACAGCATGCAAGCCAAAGGAAAAAGCGCGCATAGGATTGCGAGATCCTAATCATAGTAACGAAATCATGGGCACAAAAATATGGTGGCAATGGCTCTCTGCACCCAATAAGCCTTGGGCAGCCATATGGACAGCCAAATATGATAATCACAGACTAGCGGAGGAGCTTATTAGATTCACTCCTTCTGAAAATGGATCGCTAATTTGGAATGTGGCTAAACAACATTTCTTGTTGATCCAACAACATAGTTTTTGGAAAATTAGAAACGACAGCACTACCCAATTCTAGACGAACGCCTAGAATCAGCTCCCAAAGCTCAACAACATCCTCAGCCGCCTACCTTGCCAAGAATGGGAGGAGAAACAAAAGGAATCCATTAAGCAACAGTGGATTCTGGAGACAGAACAAGGTTATGGACAATGGAAGCAGACCGATAGGATTATCAGAAATGCTGATAACCAGACTAAAGATATCTTGGAGTGTGAGCTCCAAAAATGTCGAATTAGATACTCCGAAGGCAAAGATATCTTGAGATGGGGATATACCCCTAGAGGCTCCTTCACTACCAAAGAGGCCTACAACATTAGATGCAAAGATTCAATGGCTTTGGATCCTATATGGGGAAGAATCTAGGCTCTGGGTACTTGGCCCAAAGTATCCTTATTTCTCTGGCTCACTGGGCACCGAAAAATCCTAACTTGGGACAATTTGTGGAAGAGAAACATTCATGGGCCCTCCATTTGTCCCAACTGTCATTCTCAGGAGGAAATGCTTCAACATCTCCTGGACTCCTGTTCTCTGGCCAACCAATTGTGGGAGAAGTCTAGCTTCCGATGCCAAAGAAAATTCCGAGTGTCCAAGGATATTATCAACTCCATTCGCCTTTGGCACCAAAGCCCTTATAAAGCACACTTCTCAACCATTTATGGAGAATAATACCCGGCCTTCTCCTATGGACAATATGGAAAGAAAGGAACAACCATATTTTCAAAGACTAAAGCACTCCTTTAGAGATCATTTGGGGCAAATTTTGTCACAAATTGAAAGATACCTTGGTGCTTCAATCTTGGCTTCCAGATGACTTTCCCATGCTGGCAAATGAGGTAGCAATTTGGGAAAACTGGAACATACAACTCCCTCAAGGAATTTCCACTTACAAACCTTCAGAAAGCATAAACATCAGAAAGCACTTATGGTCCCCCCCTCCAAGGCATAGTTTCAAACTCAACTTTGATGGAGCTTCTAAGGGCAGCCCCAGCAAAGCAGGATTTGGCAACATTTTCAAAGATCATAAGGGCTCTCCTCTCCTGATTTACTTCGGCAACATTGGATGGGACACAAATAACTCGGCTGAGCTAGAGGGTCTCTGGCAAGGATTACTCCTTTCCGAACAACATGGTTTCCATCCTCTGGAGATATTAGGTGACTCCATAATCCTCATCAACTTGGCCAACCAGATGCTCAGTGGAGCTCATGTGCATAAAATTGTCAACAGTTGGAGACTTGAAGCCAGACTGGATGCTATAGAAAAATCGCTCAACACCAACTGAGCAATCATATTCAATCATGTTAAGCAGGAAGGAAACACGGTCATTGATCTACTGGCCAACCTGGGAGTGGAAAATGGGCATTCTCTTCTCACTGGAGCTCTAGACATAATTGAGAATCATGAACAAGAACAGGAATGCAAAATTCTCGTCCAAAAGGATGTAGCTCCCCCAGATGCGGGTGTCTCGCCAGATTGTTAATGTGATGGGATAAGGGTGGGGTGAGGTGGGATGAAACCTGCCTTCCCTATACCACATAGATAAATTCCTGATGATTTGGGGATCGTAGGGTTCATTTGCTTCACTTCAAGTGGCTCTGATCCACCCAGCCTGTACTTCGATATGCTTATCGCCTTCGCATGCTCTGGACTACACTAGGCCTCGACTCTCTTCAATGCAGTAGTAATGCGGGTGCAATTCGAGGTAGGACTGAGGGTGATAAATATAGGCTCATCCATGGGATTGCTTTGGAGCCTATGTTGCTTTGTTGGTCTGGTTATGGTGTGTTATGGTCTGTTGCTTTGTTGGTTTGGTTATGCTCTGGTAATCCTGAGAAGCGGCTTCCATCAATTCCCAGGTTTCTCTCGGAGGCCTCTGCCGCTCATTTGGATGATCATTTGAATAGCCCGTGTTCTGCCATGGTGGTTGATCGGTCTTGTTCTCATAGTGCCACTGCTGTTTTCATTATGCCCCGTCTTCGCCATACAATGAGGTGCCACAGGGGTACTCCTCGGTGTGTGCCCTCTAGCTCGTCCTCCAATTCTCCATCCCTCTCCAGCGAATTCATAGCCGGCCATTATCGTCGCACTCACAGTGGGAGATGACGTTTTCATCTGCCCAGCCATTACCTTGAGCCCCATCCTCTAGACTCCACGTCTTCTCCCTCATTTGGCTCTGTGATTTTCACCTTCAATTTCTCTCTGAATCGTCCAAGGATTACAGCTCACATCTCGGTGTTCTTTCATGAGGAAGCCCAGTAGGTGGGAGAGTCTAGCTCTCATCAGGAGGGCCCTACCTCTGTCTCTGCGCCGAATACATTTTCTTTGCAGGCTCCAAAGGTCCTAGCTTGCAATGCCTTGGATGTGGTGATGGCGCCGACGGCTCTTAATGCTTCTAAAACTGATGCTGCTCATGCAAGGGATCTGCCTGATTTCGGTTGGTGCAGAATTGTGGAAGAGCCTCTAGATGTGTAGTTCGTTCTCTGATGCCTTTGTTTCATGTCAAGTGGCCCATAATAGCAGAAAATTTTTGTTCATGCTAATAAGTGGGTTCACATCTGCAAGTTATGGTTCAAAATGCAAGTTTTTGTGAATTTCTGTAAGCTCAGTGAGAAGGTCAACACTTGTTCCACTGTGTGGGATTTGATAACTAGTTCTCAGCTAAGTTCTCTGTCGTGGGTAGTGTTTTTGGTATTCTCTGCCGCTCCTTCAGGGAAGTTGTTTTTGACTCCGATCTAGATGTAATTTTACACCTTTAATGTTAATAGAGTAATTTTATTTAGAAAAAAATATTATAATATTAAATTATTTAAATTTAATAACTTTAGATTATACAATATTAAATTTGTTATATTATAATATATATTAATATATTACGATAGATATTAACTCTAAATATTTATGGGTGGGAAGAACAAAGACAGAGTGATAGAGGTGGAGATATAGGGAGGGTGACAAGGGAGAGATGGAGATAAATTGAAGGAGAGGGGGGAGGATGAATGAATAGAGAGAGGGGGAGAGGAGTGAGAGAGGTAGAGAAGGGTAATAATGGAGAGGGAGACACAAACATGGAGGAGGTAGAGGGAGAGAACTAGAAAAGGGTAAGAAAGGGGGATGCAGACACAAAGATGAAGGGGGGAGAGGAGGGAGAGAGCCAGAGAAAGGTAGCATAGGGAGAGGGAGATACAAAGATGGAGGGGGAGAGAGAGAAGGAGAGAGAGGGAAATTGTGAGAGAGAGAGAGGGAGAGAGAGAGATATGGGGGAATAGAGAGGAAGGTCGGATAGAAAGGGAGAGAGAGGAAGGATGAGAGAGGGGACTTGCAGGAGAGGACGAGAGAGGGAGGGATAGAGAGATGAATTTGGAGGGGGGAGAGGGTGGGAAGAAGAAAGACATAGAGAGTCAGAAGTGGAGAGAG